>JXSR01S040966.1:0-13060 GCA_000969725.1 Ophiothrix spiculata | reverse complement strand
ACATTACAAAAGCATTTTACCAAAAACAATAGCCCATTTTGTTATAAAGATAGGAAAATAATGATCAAAATAACCTTCTCGAGTTTTGAGTACTTCATCCTGAAACTAACACCTTATTATAATAAAAGTATGCTATCGGATTCAGAAAGAAATGTTTTTTTTTCACTCCTTTTTCACTTCAATAATGAAATCGGTTTAACATTGTGATAATTTATATTCATTACAGATGTTTAATTTAATTTTTTCTTGATGCATCATATTAAAAGTATTATTACAAATAAATCTCAAACAACATTATACTTCTTTTGTCATTCGTGAATATCAACTATTAAAATAGTTGATATTTATGAAGGACAATTTAAGCATCATGCATAAGTTTAGAAGCACAAAACATTCATTAGCAAAGACTAAAGGAAATAATGTTACGGTTTTCTTCTCAGTTGCATTCATAGATTTAATTAAACATGTGTAATTAAATTGAGCACATCAGTTGATGACCTTTAGTTCAAAGGTTGGTAACCTCCAACTACGCAGATAGAAATACAATTGTTTTTCAAAATGAAAAGTCTCAAAAAGTCATTAAGAAATTATACATAAAAGATGTACAGGGAGTAGATTTGATTATGTAGTATTTAAAGAAAACAAACTGAATAAAGGCTCGAGTTTATCTTCATCAAGGAATAGAGATGAATATTATGTGGTCTTGAAATTTCTGTTCACCACGATTCAATATGATCTTATCAGTTTACATATAAAAGAAATAAACATTACCAATCTATTTTTTGATTAAAACAAATTTAATATGTCTTTTCATACCTTTGCAATAGTATTTTGAGAGTTCCTATATGCTTTGTCAAGTTAGAAGTACAAAGCAAGAAATTATACTCCGTTACTAGATCTATTGCATATCCCTTGTATTCTATGAGTTTGTGAAAAAATTCTGTGTGTTTTGTGAACGAGACTAGCAATTATTGTTAGGATTGATTAATATATTTTGTGCATGAATTTTTCATAATTGTGTATTGTATTTGGTTTATTTTGTGGGTACCACATAGTTAATCATTGAACTTAAGTTAATTTGAATATTCAGGAAGATTGGGTACATTGTTAAGACTAATCGGAGTAATTTATATCCGATATGGTCATCTTTGTTTATATGCGTTAAGGCTACAGTCCCTAAAACGTCTCGCTCGGCTGAATGTCATGTTTACTGCAAGTTTTTACCTACTTACACATATCAGAATATCACAATTTTTGGCGTACATATTTAATAGAGTCTTTAGTTTATACATGGAACTTTGCTAGTGATTTCACGTCCATTATCAAGGTCAAAATGATGCCTAAAGACTACTTCGAAAAAGTTGACCCTTTTTCGCCGAAACCTCATAATTTGTTGATGTTCGAACAATTCGACTGGTTTCAAATTTTGACAGATTGTAGGCTTGATACTTCTTATTGAATTACAAACAATATTTTATAAATATGCTGAGTTGATTTTGAATGATAATGTAACAAACCCGCGTTGTTTTGCCCGAAAATCCGGACGTGGATTACGACTCGGAGTTCGCCCTGTTTGAGCTGTGAATTGCCTGTTTTAAGTATCTACATTATCTACATTTTGTCTGATATACGCATTCGCATAATTTACTTACAAATTGAGCATTCCAATGAGGCAAAAATTGCAATTGTTATGTAAACAAAAGAAAAATACGGTATTCTAATGTTTATGTTTTAGATTTCAGTTCACGATCTCAATGCTGACTTGATAGCTCAGCGGTAGATCCCTCGCTTCGTAATTCATGACTAACACCTGCCATAATCCATGGTTCGAGTCCCCGCAAAGGCAGTAGAAACTATTTATCTTTTCATGATTAAAAAATAGTTAGGATTCACATTTACCTGAGCAGATGGATTCCCTTTACCCTTAATCGGTTGGATGCTTTGTACTTCAAGATTTATATAGTTAAGAAGGGCAACTAAATATTTAATAATCTCAGTGGGTGAAGCGCTTCTATAAACAACCATAATATAATGTCATAGTGCACTATGACGTCATAATTATCAAAATGTGGAAAAATTAGCATTTGTACGGAAAATATAGTCAAAAATCAAATTTTTCTAAAAAATCGTAGGAATATCCAATGTTCATGCGGTTTTTTGCTAAATAATGAAGAAAATCACTAGTTTACTTTAATACCAAGATATAATGAATATTTGCTATATAAATGACTAAAAATAGATTTTGAAAATTACGGCGTTACACCAAACCCCTGACCTCCGAACTGTATCAGACCCTCCTCCCGCCCCCAGGTGGTAGGGTCGGAAAGTTTTACTTAAACAAGCGAAAAAGACACAAAGTCGTTTAGCGCTGCGCGCAAGGAATTTTTAGCGGTAAGAAAACAATTGGTAGGGGGATTGATGAAACCCCTTCCCCTTCGTGGAACAAGGGTTAAAACTATGTCTAACCTGGTTATAATGGAATTGGATTTTACTTTGGGCAAAATGGGTTCGCGGCTTTTTTAGTAATCAACCTGAGTAATACTTGCTTGAAATTGGCCAACAAGGTGACATTTGAAGATTGAGACAAGGCAAAGCAAGATAGGACTCATCATTTTGCAACATAAAAACAAAACCGAATATTTTGTAACTTATATTCCTAAACAGCCTTATTTAATAAATTTACCAACATTAACTTTAATAATGCTAATTTTAAGAATTATTTCCCAGCATATTTTAAATTTCATTTCTTCTCAGACGCATTTCACACACTCTGATTTTACTGAAAGATAAGGTTTAAGGCAATAATAAATTAAAATGTGAGCTTTTGGGAACGTTAATTTATCGAGTGTAGACGTAATGTATGATCCTTCAGGTAAACAGGGGTCTTAGTCAATTACCTCAAGACTGGCAGGTGGAGCGATTATAGATATTTTTCGTTCAAAGACTTTTGACATACTCTTTGCTTCTCTTCCGCTTTATATTATGGCAATGTATACAGAAAGGAAACCGCGAACAAAAATGCATGTACATTATTTTGCTTGAGATATCGTCTTCACGTAATTTATCTAATTCTGGAGTAAGATATTTTTAAATATAAACCTCGATAATGTGTTTGGAAACGGTTAGACATTTTACGATTTTAATTGCTTATAGGTTTTCACCGAATTTAATTGGAGGTTGTATTATCTCGATTGGGTGAATCTCTGGCAAGATAAATTATTATGATTAAAAATGAAGTGTTTATTTGAAGCTTAAGATTTATTGTTTTGTCAATTTTATGTACATTGTCTAAAATTAGTTATATCATGGTATTATCAATTTCTTGGACATTTACTGGTTAACAGAATATTAAAAAAGCTGCCAAGATATATTAGGAGTACAAGGTTTAAAATTGTCTCAACCACTGAAACCACAAAAATTATATTATAATACATACTCAAAAGTGATCATGCATTACTTGATCAAAATTCAACTCATGATCGTGGGAGGAGGTTCTGTGCAGAGAAAAAATAAAAGAAGAATAATTGATGTAATGGGATTTTGACTGGGGTACAAACCGGGCACATTGTTTCCGTGGAGTTTGGATCAGTTTGCATTGAAACATGCAATATATTGGTAAGAGTATGCCGTCTTACAATGCCATGTTGTTTCCATGGAAAAAATAAAGAAACATTATTTAATATATGCTTGAACAAGACGAGAATCATGAAGATTTCGTAATTATTCAAATTAACTTATTTTGATGGTTTTAATTGTCTGCCCTTGTGCAAAATCAGTTCAGACTAAACGCTCAATCAACGCTGTATCGCTTGATGTAGCGATATTGTATCGCTTCATGAAGCGTTGTAGATTTGAACCAGCGACCATTTTCGATCAGTGCTGGCTAATGAAAGCAACGGTCATTTTTTTTTCAATGTAAGACGGGTGAAAGTTACCTTTGGTGCAGACAGCTTAATTGCCCTAGGAATCGAATTTGTGTAATGGATTGTTCACATCTACAACGCTTCATGAAGCGATAAAATGTCGCTGCGTCAAGCGATACAGCGGGTACGCTTGATTGAGCGTTTTGTCCTGACTAAACAAGCTGTATTAAATATTTCTTAAATTTTTGATAAATGATATCTAATCACTGTATGTCTCCGCATAAAATTGCCTGATAAATGGGTATTGAAAATAAATATGTAAAAACAATTACCATTATGCATTAGCTATTATCTCAATCCCACTCTTAAAGTGAAGGTTTTGTTAATTGTTAATTAGAAGAAAATTATAACAAGTTTTGACTGAACACGTTCAGTTCCTGGTGTAGGTATTAGATCATTTTAAATTGAAATATTATCCTAGTCTGTTTTGGTGTATACTTAAAAAGGCCCCTTAGGATAATAAAACTATCAAATGTTGGGATTGCTTTGTGGATAGCTAAGTCTGGCTTTTTATGCGACGATCCCTAAGGTATTTGTTAAATTAGGTTATAACAGCCGACAAAATAAATCGGTCCAGATAAGATAGTAGTCTTTTCCAAAAATATCTGCAGAATACTTAACTAAAATGTTTATCTAGGCTTAAGTAAATATACTTGATACAGTTCACGAGCGCAGATTAGAAAGAAGGAACTAGTCATGGTTGTGTCACTTAAGTAACAGGGACTCTGCCGAAGCTTTTTATATTTCAAATTACTTTCACATATATTTCTTTGATATTTGAACCCTTAAAGAAGGGGTCAGACATGGAAGACGAAGAGGTAAATTTTGTGGAAAATATCAAGAAAATTTATGTAACAAAGTTACATGACAATACTTTGTGATGTAGATTGAGTGAAACGTTTTTTTGTGAACATTATGTTTTTGCCCGTATGACCCCTAAGAGATCGTTGCCCCCTTCAGGGTCAGATGACAGAAATGAGTGATTACTTTAGTCCCTTTGACTACGTTTGATATAAAACTGGATGGAATAAGTGCATGCAGATATTGGTCGAGCTATGAGTTTTCAAAAATAGCCGTGAACGATTTCTTTTATACTCATAGCGAAACCAATATGTGATGGTTCCGACATTGAAATTGAGTTTTTAGCATCATGAGAAAGCTTAGAGTTTCACAAGTAATTTGGTAAGAGTGTGTTGATCACTTTTTAAAAATAGCAATTGGAGAAAACAGGCTTTAAAGTTTGGGTTTGTGAAAGCATTAATTTTATTGATTGCTATTCAACTATACACAAAATCGCCTTAGCAACGGGTAATTCAATCATCATCAAAAATATGGCAAATTAGGCATATTTTAAAATAATATTGATATTTTTTCTTCCGAAAACAAAATTGCGAAAACGAGATTGACACGGTGTTAGAAAATTGTCTAAAAATCATATTTTTTCGCAATTTTATAGAAAACGGCTTGGTAGGAAGATTTTTAAAACTTTGAAGATTCATAATATCACAAAATCTCAAATTCACCCCAGACGAAAATTTTACCACTTTTCAACTTCAAAGCCTGATATCTCATTTTGCAGATCGTCGCAAAGTCCCCCTTTTTGGTGTGAGTCATATCATATATATTTGTGTATTATTTGAAATAGTTCTTCCAATTTTAACATTATTATTTTGCAAGAATCTGACCAAAATATGAAAAAAAATAATTATATTTGTGTTTTGCTGAAAAATGATAATTAAAGAAACAATCAAAACTATTTGTGTTTTGCTGAAAAATAATACTTTCAATTGAACTCAATGGAAGCATAACCACTACAGCATATCTTTCTGTACAAAAGTGCAAGCGGCCTAAACGGTGAAAACCAGTAAAAATATTTATTTTTGATTAACAAAAATATGAAATTTGACCGACATAAATTTGAAACATGAAAAATTGAAACTCAAAATTTGAAACTCAAAACTTTTAAACTCGAATATTTGGAACCCGAAAATTTGAACCTCAAAAATCGGATTTTTGAAAGTCGAAAATTTGATCTTATATAATCCCCGGATATACTTGAAAATGTTTTTTATGTTGTTTAGGATGCTGGTAAGTACATCTCTTCTAATTTTTAATCGGATCATTTTGAAAATTTGACATTTAACCTATGGACTTTGACCTTTGAGGTCACATGTCACCTAGATTCGTTAAGCATATTTCAAGCAATACATCTGTGCAAGTGGAATAATTATATCCCTTGCACTTGGTAGATATTGATTTTTAATGATTTTGCAAAATTGGCCTTTAACAGGAAGTGACATTTTACATGACCCCTGGATGTACTTGGGAATGATTTTATGTTGTTCAGGATGCTGGAAAGTACATCTTTACTATTTGTGTAAACCAATTGGAGCATTATTAAAAATTAGACCTTGACCCATGAACTTGGACCTTTTGGGTCAAAGGTCACCTGGATTTGTTCAATATATCTTAAGCAATATATATGTGCAAGGAAAATAATTATACCACCTTGCACTTGGCAGATAGATCGAATGTCTTCGCAATACTACGTATATAAAAAGGCAGTTCACATTAAGCTGGGTTCAAAAATTAGATGAAAATAAAGAAGTCACTTATTGGTTTTCAATATATTTTCTAATTGTCGATAACTAAGGATGACATTTACTGTACATTTTGATGATACCTAAAGTAAAGTATTTATGGTAAGCAAAGAACATAATATTGACCGACTTTTTTCGTGACATAAACACATACTCTGTAAATGCCCTATTGAAGTATGTTAACAGCTGTAGTGCATCTTTATTTATCACAATTAAAGCAATTGTATTTTAAATATTTCAGAAATGCAACATACATGATTTATTTGCCATGTAGCTGCCCAAACGTGGATGTCTATTTCCCCAGAGCCAAGCAGAATTGATAAATCGCATTGTTTCGGTTTTCAAAACATTGTTGTAAAGCTTAGCACTTGTCGCCTAACCCACAGCAACATGAGATGTTTATTTCCTGTGAAAAGTTGTAATATTATTCTTACCTATGGAATTGGAGGATATTTATACAAAATGAATTCAACGAACCTTTATATGAATAGCCTCTTTGATTATTTGACACAAATAAACCCAATGTTGCACATCCTTCATTTTTCTAAAATCTGTTTCTAAATGAAGTAAGGAGTATAAATACATAAGTAGTTATCTCAAATACATGAAAAGACATTATTTATGAATAACATATGACTGAAAAGTATTTAAGCCGGAGTAAGAGAACAAGTAGATATAGATAGTTGACATAAGGTCTCATTAGTATCAAATATAAAATGTTGTGTTTGTCTTTCATAAGTTAAATTATGTTCACAGGGACGGCGCCAAGGGGGAGAGGCATGGGAGCCATTTGCTGCCCGTCACAAGTCTTTGCCCCTCCAGTTTCTGTCACTGACACCAATTTAACACCCAATCAAAAAATATTATGACAAGATTTAGTCAAAAGCTGTATTTTGTTTTGTGAATTTCAAGACCTTTTAACCATGTTTAACTGAAAGTAGAACATTTGAAGGAATGCATTACAAAAAATAATAATTTTCCCTCCAAACATTTTTGATAAAAGAATGCCCCTCCCCTTCGTTTGAAACCTACTTCGAAAATCCTGGCGCCGCTACTGAATGTCGATTCATTTAGATACGTTTTTTATAGCCAATAAATACGGTCCAAATATTTTTAGACAAATATAATATCTATGAAACTACATAAAATAATAATAAAAAGGCACTTATAATGCGCCATCTATCTAGACAACCCTTTTCCGAGGCGCAGATACACAAATAACAACATAAATGTACAAAGTATAATGAAAACTATAAACAAATACATGCATGGAAACCACAGAAATTAATCAACATAAGCAAGTTTAAATAAATGAGTTTTTAAAGTCTTTTGAAAGTGTCCAATGAATCACACAGCCGAAGTTTCAATGGAAGAGAGTTCCAAAGTTTCGGTGATGATGAATTGAAAGCCCTCTCGCCATAGGAATTTGATGTCCGTGGAACCTCAAGAAAGCGTTTATTTGCCGATTTAGTTTTTATTGGATGTGGAGGCTTGCAATACGGTATTTGATAAGTTCACTTATGTAAGAAGGTGCCATGTCATGCAGTGCTTTCCAAGTAAGAAGAAGAAGTTTATATTTAATGCGAGAACGAATTGGTAACCAATGAAGAATTTGTAAAACGGGTGTAATGTGATCAAATTTTCTAGTCCGCGTTAGCATACGTGCAGCAGCATTCTGGGCAAGTTGAAGTTTGTCAAGTTGACTTTCAGTAATTAAGTGTTATATTTCCATTGTCCAGGCGAGATGTAATAAGTGCGTGCACGAGCAGCAGTATCATTATCCAGTACTTTACGAATTAGATTTATGTTCTTTATTTGAAAATAAGTACATTTGCGCATGTTTTTGATGTGATCATCCATGGTAAGATATTTATCAAATAATACACCTAGATTGTGAGCTTTGGAAGCAGCACATATGTTAGAAGAAGCTATTTGCATATAATTGGTGGCTGGGTTTGAGTGTTGATACTTTGAAGTAATCACCAGTAGTTCAGTTTTGTCATTATATAATTTCAACTTATTAGCAGTCATCCATGCTTTAATATCTTGGATACAAAGTTCTATGGAAGAGCGTGCAGCAATTTCATCAGAAGGATCATTCAAATCAAATGGAATAAAAAGTTGTGTGTCATCTGCATACAAATGCACCTAACTATGCTTGCGAGCAATGTTTGCAATTGGCGATGAATAAATAGTGAAAAATTGTGGTCCAAGGACCGAACCTTGCGGCACACCGAATCGGAGTGGATGGTATGACGCTAAGGCACCATTTATATTTACTGCCTGTGTTCTATCAGTCAAATAGGAGCGAATCTATTCAAGTGCGCTGCCTCTGACACCAAAAGAGGACAGACGTGATAGAAGAACTCCATGATCTATGGTGTCAAAGGCAGTAGATAAATCAAGTAAAACAAGAAAAACGCCACGTTTTCTATCAATATCACATAAAATGTCATTTTGAACGCGTAACAGTGCTGTTTCAGTTCCGTGGAATTTCCTGTATGCCGATTGAAGACATTCGTAGAGGTTGTTAGTAGCAAGATGGTGTGCAATTCGAGAAGAGACAACTTTTTCAATAATCTTTGATATGAAGGCCAAGTTTGAAACCGGACGATAATTTTTCAAAATTTCACTGTCCAACGAAGGTTTTTTAAGAAGAGGCGTGACAAGTGCTCTTTTGAAAGATGATCGAAAAACCGCAGATTTCAAAGATGAATTAACAATGCGTGTAATAAGTGGAGCAAGAACATTAAGATGATTTCTCAGAAGCCAAGTTGAAATGGGGTCGAAGTCACATGAATTTGGAGGCGAAGCGCGGACAATCTTACAATTTTTTTCTTCAGATGCAGGAGCAAAACCGTCCAAAAACTCTGCGATCATTTTCAAAATAACATGAAGCAGTAGATTTGTTGTCATTAATAGTAGATTCCGAGTCCAAATCTTCACGAATCTTTGTGATTTTTGAAACAAATAAATTATTAAATTCAGCCAGTTCTTCTTTAGAATTGTGAGAGGGAAGTTTTGATTTCCCCTTTGATGTAACAAGCTTTCAACAATTTTAAAGAGTTCTTTTTGATCAGCACAATTTGATATTATATCTCTGCAGTATGCTGCATTGGCTTCATAAATCATATTGTAGACAATCTGACGTTGGGTGGTAAATATCTGTTGATCAATTTCCAATCTGGTTTTCCTCCATTTGCGCTCAAGTCTATTCCGTAATTTCTTAGCTTCATCAATCGCGGGGGAATACCAGAGATTGGTCGAATAGTGACTGTGCGAGATTTCAGAGGTGCATGCTTGTCCAAAGTGCTACGAAGACATGAGTTGCAAAGATGAACAATGTCATTCATATCAGACGATGCAACTAATGAATCAGAGCAACTATTATGGTCAATTGATGAAATGGAATTAACAATGTCCGAAGAAAAATCGTCATGGTTGATGCTCTTAAGCTTCCTGTAAGAGAGTTGCTTTTTTAACAGAGGCGGTTTCTTAAGGTTCAATTTACAAAGAATTGAAACATGATCAGTCATCAAACAGTCAACATTAGCAGAATTGATTAGATTATCGTAAGAACGTGTAATAACTATGTCCTTTAACGTGTTGGAGAATTTACATATTGACATAGATTACAAATATCAAGAAGCTCTTTCAGGCGTGAATAATCGCGATCTTTTGAATCTTCAAATTGAAAATTAAAATCACCGACGATTAACAGTCTGGTCTTGGAGGTAGATGAAAGTTTGCTCAAGAAATCGGAGAATTCCTCAAGAAATTTACTTGCAGTAACACGATGTTTCTTGCTGTATGTTGGTCTGTAAATAACTACCAACTTAAAGGTCGAAGCAGAAGAGGTTCCAGGGAAGGTTAAATCGCAGCATAAACTTTCAAAAGATTTATATGTGAATTGTGAGCTTGTATTTCTGGCAATAGTTTGCTTATGTATTACAGCAACTCCACCTCCACGTCTGTTAGGACGAGGAACATGAAACAAGTCATAACCAGTCAAAGTGAGATCACCAATAATTTTCTTATCCTTATTTGAATCATCAGATAACCAGCTCTCGGTGATGACAAAAATATCCAAGTCGTTATCAATTATGTAGTCGCATATAGCATCTGTTTTGTTGCTAACTGAGCGGGCATTTATAACACACAAGTTCACAGATGTAGTATTGGTGGTGGTGGGTAGATCAACAGTTTGTTTGGGGTTAGATGCGGGAATTGTCTTAATACTCGGGATGGAACATGTCAGATTTTTAGATGGCTCAAGTTCACTATTTCGTAGAGGTTTCTTACTTTTACGGCGTCCACCTCTTTTCCTACGAGGTATTCGACAACGGTTCGAAATACCTAAGTTCTTCAGATGATTTCAAAGATCACAATGAAGGTGGGGAATAGATTCATGGTTGTAATTGTTGAGATGAAGAAGTTCAGTTCTGCTGTAGGAAATACGGTTTAAAACGGTTGTAGAAGGAGGGTATGGAGGTTCATATTCAATAGTCTTTACTGGACCAGGGTTGTTCTCAATGTCAACACATAATTCAAGTTGGAAAGTGACACTCGAGTTGGCATAGTATGGTATTCTGCTCTTCAAAAACTTTCTATTTTGATACCCATGATTACATTTTCCTAGGTGAACAGAGAAACTTATCAGTTCATGGGCAGATATGTAATTATCAGATAAGATGATTAGGTTAGAGAAAATAAGTAGCAGAGTTAAGCTGACCACTTGCTGTGTAGCCATTATTCAAGTTCAAAAGGCAATTGTCCTCATAGTCATAAAGTTGAAGATGCACATCCTATGCAGTGAAAATGCTTATGCAAATCAGTCAGGTCACTGGCAAGCAGAAATAATCAATAAAGATGAGTCTATATACACTGTGTACAAAATAATTTCAAAATATTCAGTAAAAAACATCAGATGTAGGTTTCGAAAAAATCCACCAAAATTGTCCAGTAGATTCCATAGGTTAATATCCATGTACAGTATATTTTTCATGACAAGAAACAAAGTAGATCCAACAAAAACTTAAACAAGACAGGAGACACTGTCTTGGTGGCGCCTTATAAACATAAATATAATAATTTCCCAACATGAAATTTGTATTATCAGCAAAGTTGTAAGTTTTACCTGCGAATATTATTCTTGACCATAATGGCTTCAACTACAAAAATAAACTTTGCTCAGGGCATAAACAAATAAAACTAATATTGTATATACTTGTTGTTTCACATATCAGTTTCGCAAGCTAGAGCCAATACATTCTTAGTTTCCTGCTGTATAAAGATTAGCTATCTAAAATGCAAGGAAAAGACATCTCTCATGAACGCGCAAAGAAAAGAAGTAAAGCAAATAAGCTGAAATCTTTATCTTATTTTTTTTGACATCAATTTTGAGATAAATGTTGCTTTTATCTTCCATACGTACAATATTTTTTATTTTCAGACGTTTTTTAGTCATTAACTGCGATCTAAATATTTTAGAAATGCAACTTAAATTAAATTCAAGCACATTCATGCTACTTTCTAAACGTAAATGTAATATTTCAACAGAATGAAATATAATTATAAATCGTATTAGTTCGGTATTCAAAACATCATGTCGCTTAGTATTTTTCGCCTCATTTGTTATTAAACAACAATGTCGCCTCATTTTTTTTATTAAATAACAAATGAAGAGAAAAGTATCCATTTTTGATATCAATCTTTAATCTTAAGAATAATTAGTAAGTAGGTAAGTAACAACAACCTCGGATGTTTGGTTCCTGTGCAAACTTTAATCTTTTACCTAAAATTTAAGAATATATCTACAAAATTAATCAATCGAACATTTATTAATGTATCAATACGTATGCTATTTGACTTTGAACAAAGCACAAATGAATCTGGTAATACACATAATCAATGTTTCTCTAAATACGGTTCTCAAGTGCTAAAAAGGCAATTCGTCTATCACGTTATACATGTCTGAAACGCAAAGTTAGTCCTCTCAAATATTGGAAAGACATTACTTCTTCGTAGCATAATACTGGAAGAGTAAAGTAACAGTTGACATACGGTAAGCTGTCTTTAGTTTTGAACATAAAAGTTAATTTCTATCCACCATAAACACGATATATCCATTAATCAGCTTTTATTCGTTTACCCTTTTAGCTATTACAATGCGATCTAAATATTTCAGAAATGCAACATGCATGATGTACAAACAGACTAGCCATGTAGCTGCCCAAACGTAGATGTCTAATTCCCCAGAGCTACATATAACTGATAAATCGTATTGGTTCGGTATTCAAAATACTCTAGCACTTGCCGCCTCTCTGTTATTTGATATCCACGTCAGTTGTGAGGTGTATAAGGTAGCTTACAATATCATCTGATGTTTATTACTTGTATAAAAGTGTGACTTTTATCTTTGAAACATATTGAATTAGCCTTTGATTAAAATTGGGGATATATATATATCTATGAAATGGACTCAACGAAAGTTGTATTAATGTGTTGTTTGAATTTACACTTTAGGTAATCTAATAT
>JXSR01S040957.1:49711-61862 GCA_000969725.1 Ophiothrix spiculata | reverse complement strand
GAAAAATTCAGATCCTATATCCGCGACTGCAATAGATGTACTTCAAATTGACATGCCCTCAGAAAACTCACTTTAGTTTACCTCTGCAATCACTCGCATGCAGTTTGAAAATTGTGAGCCTGGGCTAGTGGCGGGTTGAGCTTCTGCAGACAGTAGTAATGCCTTTACCTTCAGAAGTACACTTAGAGGAACCTTGCTATGAAAACATGTAAAACATACTGGATGACAACAACAAAAAAACTGGTAGCCTACTGTCCAGTATTCAGTACAGTAACTTGCCAGGGGGCACTTGTTTTGTATTCAGAGATATGTAATATCATGCTTGTAAATAAAGACAGGGAAATATGGTACTTTTCATTGAGAAGCTTGTAAAAGTAAAAAGGGTACTTTTTGCTGTTGAGATTATTGGTCGATATCGGCCATTCTCACGAAAATGGCGCCAGTAGCCATATTTCGTTCTTTGGTCTGAAAATTCTTGTGTTTTGCTTTAAATAAGTAAAAATGCTCATATTCATGTAGTACTTGGTGAGCTCTACGTGGACATATATA
This sequence comes from Ophiothrix spiculata, assembly GCA_000969725.1. Taxonomy (NCBI): domain Eukaryota; kingdom Metazoa; phylum Echinodermata; class Ophiuroidea; order Amphilepidida; family Ophiotrichidae; genus Ophiothrix; species Ophiothrix spiculata. Next base: position 61,313 of record JXSR01S040957.1, on the reverse strand, counting down.
GTTTTCCATACTTTGTTTACCGTTATCTTGGTCATTTTGCTTCAAGAAGACACCAAATTAGGCAAAAATGGCATGTCTTTGCAAGAGGCATCTATTTTATAGTGATAGATACATCATAAAAAAACATTTTCTTGTTCATGCCCGTGTGATTTATTTCTCCAAATGCATCAATAATATAAGATAATTATCAATTTTGAAAGTTGGATTTCCTGGTAAGCCACCAGAAACAAGTATAAGGTTTCCGCGAAATCAGTGTATATTACGTTATCCATGTAGTATCTCGATTCCTAAGATCATACTGAACGGTAACCATAACACTTTTTGCGCAACTCGAAGGCTAACATATGTGTACATTTGAAAGTCATAACATTAAAAATGTTTGGTCGTAAGTTTGGCTTTTAAAAACAATTATATTCCAAAATTTATTGTGTCCGTTTTAAGCATGTATATTACGTTATCACCAAATCTAAAATATGCAAGAGTCTAGACTACCTTTATGCATATCAAGGCATAGGCCTTAATCCCCTGACCATGTTTAGCCAAAATAACCAGCAATGTATGTGATCATCTTAATTTAACTGATGGAAAAACATCAAAATGTATATTACGTTATGTATATTACGTTATCCAATGCAATAACAAAAATTACAAAGATCCTTGAAATTATCTCTTATGTCAATTTTAGGCTTCCCCGAGTTGCTCCTCGAAGTAATTAAGCAACTTAATTCGAATCGTTGCCTCAAATAGGGCAGGACAGGCACTTGTTTGACAGCTCTTCCTATTCTTTTACAGCTAAATTTGAAAGTTCTTGTATAAAAATATAAGAATAGTGGTGTTCATAACTTTTGTGGTTCCATGATACTTGACATACTAGCTAATAATAAAAGTTTATTTAGCACGTTTTTATGAAACTTCATTTTTTCGATTTTTCCAACTCAAGTGGAGTCACTTTCGTGAGAATAGCCGATATGTTTGTGTTGAAAAACCTATCCTTGAACAGTTTTGGTTAAATTTGATAAACCCATGTTGTGGGTCTGACAAAATTGTCAAAATCCTTTTTAGGTGGCTTTTTGAGTTAACCAAATTTCCTGGTATAGGGTCAAATTTGAGCATGATATTTATCTTGCAATACAAGTGGCCCCTGCCCTGGCCTGAATTAACTTGCTCTCTTAATGAAAATCCTAGGTTACCCAACTTGTCAACTAGACATTGAGAACTTAAATAACGCTTTGTGTTCGGCGATTTTGGTTGTCACGTGCGACCCAAGCACTCCAAGCGACACATGGCAGACCAATGCCAATCTTAACATACCCCCAGATGAGTTCTGCAATGCTGAAGATTAGCAATGTCTTATCGCACTCAGAATCTGGGAAGTCACCAGAAGCTGGCCACACCCACACGCTCCCTGCAAAATGAAAAAGACCAAAGATGAGCAATGTGCAAACAATAATCAAGCATAAATCTCCACTTTTATGATTACAGAAATTAAGTTTCAAACCTGAAACACATAAATCAGGAAAAAAAAAAGTATTTTCATCTTGTTACAAATAATGGAGAAAATTAGTTGCCACTGGGTGACAAGTACGGGGTCCGCTCGCAAGTCCGACAGCTCACTAATCTGACAGCTCGCTAGTCTGAAGGCTTGCTAGTCTGTATACATTATTCAATGGGGAAAATATATCCTTGAAAAAGGCTCGCTAGTCTGACGGCTGGCTAATCTGACAGCTTGATAGTCTGAAGGCTGACAGCTCGCTAGTCCGAAGGCTTGCTAGTCTGAATACATTATTCAATGGGGAAAATATATCCTTGAAAAAGGCTCGCTAGTCTGACGGCTCGCTAATCTGACAGCTTGATAGTCTGAAGGCTGACAGCTCGCTAGTCTGAAGGCTTGCTAGTCTGAATACATTATTCAATGGGGAAAATATAACCTTTGAAAAAGGCTCGCTAGTCTGACAGCTGGCTAATCTGACAGCTCGCTAGTCCGAAGGCTCGCTAGTCCGAATATATTTTTCAATGGGGAAAATATAACCTTAAGGCTCGCTAGTCCTAAAAAACAGCTTGTTAGTCCAAAGGTTCGCTAGTCCAAATATGAAAATATATGCTTGTCAGTCTGAATTTTAAATACAGCTCGCTAGTCCATATTTTAGAATTTAGAATTCATTTTAGTCCATAATTTTAGAAACAGCTTGCAAGTACGAATTTTAAATAGGCTCGCCAGTCCGAATTTAGAATACAGCTCGCTAGTCCAAAATGTGAAAACAGCTCGCTAATCTGAATTTTGAAAAAAAGGTAATAGAAATATGTAGATAATTTTTTTTCTATTCAGACTAGCAAGCTTTTTTTAAAATTCGGACCGACAAGCCTTTTTGTTCACCTTGGCGAGCCCTTTTTAAAAATCAGCCTAGCGAGCTGTTTTGAAATTCAGACTAGCGAGCTGTTTTTGAAATTCGGACTAGCGAGCCTTTTTTTTTAAATTTGGACTGCGAGCATTCAGGCCGGCGAGTTGTCTTAAGGATGGGTTATTCTGTGTATTTTCTCTTACGTGTAACGTATTCATGAATGCATGTGTGTATCGTGTACACGTATGAGATAGACTCAAAACTTAAGGTCAATGGCAGAAACGTACGCGTACAGCATTGCCAACAGTTGAAGCTTAACCAAGTTTGTAAGTTTACACGCCCAGTAACATCCCCGGGACATTAGATAGGAAGTAATTGAGTAAAATATTCACAGATTTATGTTTTTTGATGCCGTAGATTGATGCAAATTTCGGGCGGTATCTACACCCTAGCAGACAACTTTTTCTTGCACATGTCGCCATATTGTTATTGATCCGATAGCAATTACCCACAATTCCCCGTATGTCACTGTCCACGCACGTGATATCAATCAAATTTAGTGCTGGGTGGTATGCATGAAATCCCGCCTATTTTCTGGTTCGCTGCGCGGGGAAACACTATATTATAATAACGATCTTTTCCATTTATCGGGGCAATGATTTTTAGTTATATCGCCCAACACTACATTGACAAAACCAGGAAGTGACGCGTATGAAAAACATTATTTTACGGTTACAAGAAAACACGAAGAACATAAACACATGGAAATTCATTTTAGTCAAACATTACAAAAAATCATCGATTTTAATATCCATAAACTATAATATGTAACACATAAAAGGACATATCAAAGAGGTAAGTGACTTTTGTAAGACTGAACTTTGAATTTCTTCTGCGCTATATTTTTCAACACCGCCGCATTCGAGCTCTGCGGCAATGCCCGATCATAGCTCAGTACATAAATTGCTAAATTGTACGTGCCTTTGAAAAGATTTTGTTTCATCCGTGTACACGTTTACCACTTATTTGTTACGTGTAATGGATCATGCGTGCGTGTAACACATCATGCGTGTAACGTGCCCAACCTTCTAAATGTCTATCTAGTGAGTTGGTGGGTTAGCGAGCTCTTAAATAGGAACAGTTGGCAAGTATGATACCTACGTGTAACTTATTTTGATCTGTTTCCTTCAAATCAAATAACATTATTAAGGCTGCCATCTGAAGTAACACTCAAAATAAATACTGAGTTGATACTAAATTTTAAAAGTTTTCACAAATAAGATAACCAAATTCTTGTAAATTTACTATAAGGCAGCAATTAAATTTTACCTTGTGAATAATGTGGTGCAAATTGCACCACTTGTTGCTCAAAGGGTCAATTTCATGGCTACTTGTGTGCATCATGTTCAATTCAATATTGAATGTGTAACATTTTTGTGCATTTCTATTTCTTATTTGGATATGAATATAATGTCACCATGACTAAATCCAGTATTTCAAAATTCATATGCAGAAAACTGGCTGTCAGTCTGGAACTCTTAAATGCTATGTAAACTGCCTTGCATCCAACTTACCAACTATAACCCATACGATGTAAAACAAGGCAACAACTGCAGCAACGACCAAGAAAGCACGATGAGGTGTTTGCCAATAGTAGTAAGCCAAGAATATGACAAGACTCAGAAGAGTAGCAACCCCCATAACTATCAGAAATGTTGGTATGTTTGGTTCAGGAGGACAGTCTGTGTATGCCGCTCCTACAAATACAAAAATATGACATTAATTGATTATTATTGTGGCTGGCAATCAATTATATGTGCCCCGTCATATCTTAAGGTACCTTAAGGTCGGCATAGTATATTTCGAGATACAGGCCATTGAAGCTGAGCATAGTCAACAATCACGTCTAAGGTCTAATTTCTAATTTCATCTTTCCATTTCATCCGAAACATTACCTTTGAAGTGTATTCTATCATATTAATCTAGTTCAAACATCCAAAACATGTTTGAACCAGATTAATGTGTTAAAAACCAAAATAAAAATCCTCCTTCCATTTAAGTTTTAATTAGTACAAAAACTTTAAACTCAATATTCTCAGAAGTATAGTTTTCCAACTGAGCCCGATTCCTATTACCAATTTGGAGGTAACTGAACAACCGAACATCCAATAACCAAAATCAAGGTGTCAATTTAAAGACGATCGCGGTGTTAATTTTCACCAACAGGTGTCAGCGTTACAGAATCAGTTGTTGGTCAGTAGCGGGAAGATGCGCGTGGTATCTAAGAGTAAGATTTGCGCCTAACACGCAAAACGCAACGCACGCACTGTTTTTATGCATTGTATTCCCGGTAAGCACCGAAGTTTCCTGCGAGCCAACAGGCCTTCAGTGATAAAACTTTTAACGTGTGATTTCCTATACCCCAAAATGGTGATTTTTCAGATATTGCTACCTGTAGAATTTTTTAATTTTTTGCTGGTCAATTATGAGTGTCAAGTGGATGACAAATCAAGAAAAAAAATATGGGGTCACCGACTGTTTTCAAAATATAGCTGGAGATGAAATTACTTGGGGTAAAATCTGAAAAACAATTTTCATCGCCAGGAATGTCGAAATTTGTTTTTTTAACATCGTACAGATAAAAAGTTAATTACGTTAATTAACCTAACGCTCGAGTTTTCAAGTTATCGTCAATTAAACTTTTAATTGCTAAATTTTGAAGTTTAGACTCTTATCTATCAACTGACAAAAAATAAACAAAATCTACAGGTAGGAACCTCACTGCGATCGTCCTTAAAAGCTTAAATTTTCAACTTTCAGATGAGACCAAAAAATCAATTTTGATTTTGGGACCCTTAAGGTACCTTTAGATATGACGGGGCACATATATGCTAAACAATAACTTAGTGGCCAAAGTAAACAAAAGTCCAGATTGCAGGGTCCCATTGCTTGTGAATGTAACCCCTATCCTGGATTTTGTTTACATTGTCGAATATATTTTTATTTTGCATATAGTGAAAATGAACTTACACGCCCAGTCAGGCTGCATATTATACTATACAAATCAATGGTTACGCTGTACAGGCCAGCGATTGGTTGGGTCACACTTGTTGAATGGAAAAGCATAATTTAGGTCCTAACAAAAACTTGACCCATGACCCGACCCTAACTCACTAACCGTGACCCGCCCCTAACTCACTAACCATGACCCAACCCTAACTTACTAACCATGACCCAACCCTAACACCTAAACATACCCTAACCCTACCTCTAATGTTAAACCCTTACCCTAAAATTTTGGATTTGACCTAAAGCATACTTTGAATGTGTATGCTAGAACTAAGAGCGGAGCCCTGCCTCCTTGATAGCAAAGGAAGTGTACACCAATATTAATGACTATAGGAGAAACAATTCAGCTCAAACAAAAAATCAGAGTACAGGGCCCCCATTGTTTGTAAATGCAACCCCTGTATGGGATTTTGTTTAAATTGTTCAATAAACATTTATTTTGTTTAGTAGTATCTATGATTGGTAGTACATGTCTAAGAAGTTTTTTTAACGATTTGGGTTTGCGTCAGTGACAGACAGCCCGTAAAATGAGCCAGCTATTTTGGAGAAGAAAAAAAGAAAGAAAAAAACTGAGTAAAACTGGAAATAAATATTGTGTGAGCTTAAGTTAAGCTTTGCTATAAGATATAAAACTTTCTTTGAAGATTTAGGCCTTAATTGCATCAATTGAAAACCAAAATTCTTTTTTGACCTTCTGTGACAAACTCGCATACAGCCTTAGCAGGCACACTGGTATTGTATTTTTATTTTCAAAGTCAATGAGATGGCTTTAAGAGAGGTCTCAAGTCTCACCTTTTCCCAAAGTAACTTGCTGCATGCTTCAGTTTTGTCTTTTCATTTTTTCCCCAATTAGTTTGTGTTTGTTTCATGCTTTTTGATTTTGTTTTCAGCGCTGTGATCTAAATGAAATGGCGCTATATAAAAGCCTCATGTATGTATGTATGGCATCAAGGGGTAGTATTGTATATATCAGTAGAATTGCGCCGTTCTTGAAAAAAATGAATGGGGTATTGCCATTGAATGGGAACATTTTGTCAAAAAGACACAATCCTGCACCTCACTCTGAGATGGACAGTGATATTGGAGTTACTTTCTTGATCAGGGATATTGGAGTGATCTTGCTTTCTGGCACAGTGATATTGGAGTGATCTTACTTTCTGGCACAGGAATGGGCGTCATTTCATTTTTGAGTGTGGGGGTCCAGGAAATTTTTTGAGCAAAAATGGTTGGAGGAAAATTGTGATTTTTTTTTGTAATGCGCGCGTAGCGCGTGAAAAAGTCTGTCAAATCCAAGGAAGTTATAACCCTATAACTTCCTTGGTCAAATCAGATAATTTAAGCTACAAATTGTTTAAAAAATCTTGAAATTTGCGAAAAAAAATTGCCGTTTTTTACTGAAATTTGACATAATATCTGAAAATTCGCGCCAATTGTTTGATTTTTCATATTTAAAATATCACTACAAAGGGAAAATTTCAATTTCCTGTCCATTTCTTTCTTTTTTTTAGGGGGGTCCGTCTCCCCCCCTAATTCCGCCGCCTATGCCAGGGCAGAGCCCCCGGCGAGTGTCCATGGTGGGCAGAGCCCCTTAGCCTTTTTGCATTCTAAGGATGTTCTTAACACGTTTTTTTTGTAGAAATTTTGAAATAAATCGTTTGTATTAAGTTTGGTATGGGTCAGATCCCTGAAGCTCTAGCGGTTTTTTGCATTCTAAGGGTGTTCCTAAAGTAACACGTATTTTTGTAGAAATTTGGAAATAAATCGTTTGTATTAAGTTTGCAGTGGCGTGACCAGAGGGGGGGGGGGGGGGGACGAAACCCTCGCCCCCACCCCCCCTCTTGCCCCCAAATGAAATTTGACTTTGTACATGGGTCTATGGAGAACTCCTATTTTTGCTTTGTTCTCGCCCCCCCCCCCCCCCCCCTGGAAAGGTGTCTGCCCCTTCTCGCCCCCTCATTTCAAAAAGTCTAGTTACGCCAGAGGAGGGGGGTCGTGGCAATTAAACTAGTTGCCGGCTCTTGTCGTACGGTATCGTAGTCTATCCCCCGATTGCCTCATGTCCTATCCTGCCTCAAGCGTAAAGCCGTTGGGATTCGTGGAAAAATACAACTTCCGGGATGATCACTAAAATTATTTTTGTAATCGGTAACAAATATGATAACATATAGAAAAAGTGGGGTTCACGCGTGAACCCCAACGGATTTAGAATAACATTATTTAATATGCTGATTACTATAAGAACACTTTTGTAATTGTTTGAGGAAAGGTTAAAATATGATCTTTGTAATTTTTTTCTTCAATACGTGAGTCACGTGACCCAATAGAAATACACGTAAATCGTACACTAAATTTGCGTTTTAGAAATCCATCATCCCTAAATCTAGTGGATGCCATTTATCGTGTCCGCCACTGTAAGTTTGGTGGGGGTCCCCTGAAGCCTTAGCGTTTTTTGCACATGATTGTAAGGGTGTTCCTTACACGTATTTATGTGGGTAATGTGAAGAAATTTGGAAATAAATCGTTTGTATTAAGTTTGATGGGGGTCAGGGGGCGAGCCCTAGCGTTTTTTGCATTCTAAGGGTGTTCCTAACACATATTTTTGTGGATAATGTGAAGAAATTTGCTAATAAATCGTCTGTCTTAAGTATCAAGTTCAAAACCGTGGGGGGGGGGGGACATTTGATATTGTGTCCCCCACCCTTCAAAACGTGGGAGGGGGGACGTGTCACCCTGTCCACCCCTCAAATGACGCCCATGGGCACAGGGATATTAGAGTGATCTTTAATACTTCCTGGCACAGTGATATTGGAGTGATAGATTTACTTTCTTGCACAGTGACATTTGGCCTTACTTTCTGTCACTGTATGATTGGAGTGATCTTACTTTCTGGCAGTGATATTGGAGTGATCGTACTTTCTGGCACAGTAATATTGGAGTGATCATACATTCTGGCACAGTGACATTGGAGTGATCACTTACTTTCTGGCAGAGTGCACATTGGAGTGATCTTACTTTCTGTCACAGTGATATTGGAGTGATCATACTTTCTGGCACAGTGGTATTGGAGTGATCTTACTTTCTGGCACAGTGGCATTGGAGTGATCTTACTTTCTGGCACAGTGATACTAGAGTGATCTTACTTTATGGCACAGTGATATTGGAGTGATCTTATTTCTGGTACAGTGATATTGAAGGCACTTTTAAGCTTTATTTAGAGCATGTTTTTCTAAGTTGTTTATTCTAAGTGAAATCTAGGCTAGTCCCTTTAACTATTTTTGTAAACCCACAATTGTAGAAACTACTTTCATATCTTACCTATGTACATACAGGCGATGGCATTACCCAGCTCAACCAGCAGGACAAGTCCAGCCACTACAATGAATAACAAAACAAAAATAAGTCTGAGTTTCAGGTCCTATTATTATTTGATTTAATTAATTTGTGAATGTGTGCCTGTAGGCTAGCAAATACACAGTTTTCTCTGATGCGAGCATACATTTTCAAGGCTGTTGTGTTCGTGTCTATGCACAAGACTTTGAGTATGCGTTCACGAATTAAATCTAGCAACAATAATCCAAACATTGTTTAGTCCATCCACATGGACTAAATATTGTTGAATTAAGAAATTGGACCTACTAGTTTCATTTCATGTGATTGAGGTAAAATAAGATATCAATTATCATCATAAGGTCAAATTTTGACTCCTATTTCTCGATGCAAAACCAAATAAAATGGATTAGTCACAATTTGACCAAACGATATACTTTTATATTATACCTCATAGATATTATCATATTCATTCATTAACCGGTCGCTGACAAGAGGAAATTATTTCCTGTGTGGTAGTAGTTACTACTTTCCCTACAACCTCATCCCTAGAGTCACAGTGAGGTATTAAAAGCAAATACTACATGGTTATATCGGTTAAAAGCAGTGCATCTATCTATTTCTCAGTACAGTGGCTATAAGAAAATTATCCCTCGGCCTGCAGCCTCTGAATAATAGTCACATAACCAGTACCTCGGGAATGATGAATTGCACTACGTCACCTCTTGCCATGCAGTATTTGTATACTTTTCCCTTCAAGTTCAATATCATCCCCATAGTTGCAGTGTGGGTATGTACAAGCTTAAAGCAATACTATAAAGTGTTAAAAATGAAGCGCCCCCTGTCACCCATGACTTTTGATTTTTTTAGCTTATTGGGTTTGTTTAGGGTAGATATTAATAACCTCCAAATGATTTGGCTTAAATATGCTTACTTTTTCTGTTATGCCCATTTGTTGAATTAAATTCGGGATCCCGAATTTAATTCTACATGTATTAGTATTGGAAAGCATACATGTCCTTTTTATCCATTTTTGGTGGCAAAATAATTTTTTTGACAAAATACATTTGAAAACGGTTTTAGATAGTCATATTCCTTTATTTTTTGCTGTTTTTACTATAAACCATTTTTGATCAAAATCTTATAGTATTGCTTTAAGGATATAAGCACACAGTGCAAGATGTATATTATAGATAGACTCATCAGGTATACACTGTATGCAGCGCCGCAAGAAGAAGCATTTGCACAGGGGACCAATGGCTTAACATGACTTCCGAGCCACAGAGCAATTAGAGTAAAGTTTCTTGGCCCAAGGAAACATGGAGACGTAAACCGCCCAGCCCGGGGCTCGAACCCACAACCACTGTATTACGAGACCAGTGCTCTAACAGCTCGGTCACGCTCCCCTAGTATCATTGGGTCCAATTTTTTACTGATGAATATTTTGAAAAAAAAAGGAAAGTCAAATTTGCCCTCATGATAAACTCTTTCACTATCACACTAGAGATTAATATTTAATTGGTCAAAGGGACTGGCCTAGATTCTTCACACTATTTTTTTACCTACATATTTTTAACATGAATCAATAGAACATGTTTATAATAATTTAACCTACCAGTAGTTTTCCATGATTTTGAGGAATATTGAGAAAACTGCAATTCTTTACCAACTTTATAATTTTTGATGCCGGTGCAAAAAATGTTGTGAAAACAGTGTTTCTAGTTTCAAATTTTAAAAAGATCTTGTTTCTACACCTGTAATTGGTAAACAAATTATTTCTCTTTTAACATGTATTAAATTATCTCCAGGTGCTTAGTTTGATCTTTTATCTGTTAAAACCATCTGAGGCACAAAATTAAGATTTAGAAAATACAGGATAGTCACACCACCATCACAGAATGATATATATTGTAAATTAATTCTCCCTCAATTTTAGCCATTTCTGTGTAATTATTTGTACTTTATTGGCAGGATTTACTACACTTTTAAGCTTTATTTACAGCATTTCCAAGTTTTTCATTCTAAGTGGAATCTAGGCTATAGTCCCTTTAATATAAACTGAACTAAAAGTAAACATCAAAACTTTTAATAATTTTTTAAAGGTCAACTGGGTTACAGCAAACAAAATCTTTCAGGATTGACTTAACTGCAACCAACTACGATTCTGGTCCTACTTCAATCCAGCAGTTGATATTTTCAACTGGATTCAATTGGAATTTTGACCCGTGTGTATTGTAGAGTAAAAATTAAAAGAACAACCGATGATTACAAACTTGAAGTTTAACTTGAGTTTATTATATTTTAAGAAAATATTGAACATAACTCGTATATAATCATTCATACTAAAATTGAATGTTCTAAAAAAAAAGATACAATTAGCTGAGCGTTGAAAGGCAGTGTTTCTGTACATAAATCATTTAATCTTCAAAATTAAAATTTCTTTGTAAACTCCACAAATATTTTGAGTGAAAAGAACATGTTTTTGAGTATGTTTCTGGACATTAGCAACTGCCTAGCAGTCAATGGCAAGTGATTTGGGCAACCAGTGGAAAAAAAAGTAACTTGTAACGGCCAACTTGCAGATAAATTTTAGTTTAGTGTATGTGGAGTAATATTAATAATAAACATATTCTTACTAAACTCGTGAAATAAATAGAAAGGCAAAAAAAAAATGTTTTGTTGCCCTAAGCGACCGACCCTAAAAATATGAAGATAAGGGTCTGTTGTTGTTGTTTTTTTTTTTTAAAGTAGGCCTAAATATTAAAAACTCACCATTTTAGTAAAAAAACTACCATTCAAAGGCTTAGGCCAAAAAAACCAAATTGTTTTTTTTCCCTCCAGAGGAAAAATTAAAATTTTTGGTTGGT
>JXSR01S040946.1:66659-86939 GCA_000969725.1 Ophiothrix spiculata | reverse complement strand
ATATACTCGGTATGGTGACATAGTGACCGAGATATTTCCGTCACGTTTCCTGAAACGTTGGTTATGCATATATTCATTAAATTTTTGAGACATACTTTCATGCTGGATTTTTATTCGAGCCAATATTATATAAAATCAAGATATGGAAATGATCCATGTTATGCAGAATTATGCAGAAAATTAGACGTTTGAATACAGTCTAGTTTTATATCAATGTAATTTGCTATTTCACAACATGGATTATCAAGCTCCAAAAAACCATTTGATTTATGCTAGTAGTACGATTGTTGAGATCTCAAATATCTATGTATTTCTTTACATCTACATCTGAATTTATATCTACCTACATCTATAAATATAAATTATATATTTCGAGAGTTAAAAGCCACAAGGTTGTATCTGCATAAAGAAAAAAAAGAACCAGAAGGCCGTATTTGGACGTGCAGCAAAGGTGCAAATACGGCCTTGTGACTCTTTGTTTATATCTATATCTATTAAATCTACAAAACACCAACATGCATAAAGAAAAAAAAGAACCAGAAGGCCGTATCTGGACGTGCAACAAAGGTGCAAATACGGCCTTGTGGCTCTTTTTTATATCTATATCTATTAAATCTACAAAACACCAACATTTATATCGAGAGCTTAAAGCCACGGGACCATATGTCTTCGTTCATCTTGATACTGCGGTAAATGCAGCAAACTTCATTTTACTTCGTTGTAATTTGCTTAAATTTTATTCTTGGCAGATTTGCGATCCTAAAGTTCTCTTTAAATCACTTCCAAAGTTTCATTTAAAGAAAATGATCGATACTATAAAATATGTTTTTTCTTTGAACAATCAACAGAAAATATAGGACTTACTAATTTTTGAAGCATTTATCTCAGTTTCACATTTTACTCCCTGACAACCTTTGACGGACCATAGCTTGGCTTCTGGAAAACCAGTGAAGTTTAATAAGAACTTGAAAATCTTATACTGTATTTTCATTAATAATACCAATCGCATTTGTATTGACACATTATGTGTATGATTATTCCAAGAAAGGGTAGTTGAGTTGTATGCATTTTAGTTGATAGATTGAAACTATATTTATAGCAATGCCTGGATTTTACAGGTGCTCCTTTTAATCATGAAAGATGGAAACATGGCAATAATCTTTAAATTTTTAAAATCCCACTTCATGTAGGCAAATATAAATCCTTTATTGAAGTGTTTGGATAAATATCGCAACAGGCTCCAGAAGTATTAACACTTATGTACACCCACGTTGTAAATCATTAGTTCAGCATACAGTAACCCTTGAGTACAACATAAGAATCATTGAATGACGCGTTACATTTTAAATGGAGACCGTCTTACATAAGTGCTATTTCCGGATTGTTGCTACCTTTGAGATTTGAAATCAAAGCCTTTCTGATAATGTGTGGATTGTCATTGCCATTGGGTTACATCAGCGCTTATGTAATGACATCTCTTAAATTTTGTCTAGATACTTGGTTTACCTATTAACACTTTATCTTTAACAATTTGCATTTATTACCGTATGTAATGTACTTATTTTTTATAGTGTCAATGTCTTCCGACTCTCCTTAATCTCTGAATAACTTCATTTTGGTTCGCATAACAATTTTTGATAAGGCAACATTGTATAAAACGAAATATACTTTTTAAATATGATTAAAATCATCTTTCACTTAAAACTAACTTTAAGTTATTCAGACTGACCAGTTTATGTTTCAGTTAGGGGCTCAACCGGTGGTTGACTGCCCAGAACCGCCGGTTCTGTCCGGTTGCTATTGTTGATCTATGACAATCGGTTAGAACGCGGGTTCCAGGCGGACAGCCGCCGGTTGAGTTTTGAAGCGGCCCCTTATGCACCTTGTCTCTTTGATTGTTTGTGGTGAAACATTGCAAACAAACTTGATATGAATGAAAATGTGATTCATATATTCCGATAATCGTGTAAAGATGAATGCTCAAATGTCAAAACACAAAACTAAACAAACTCATAATGTGTACATAATTGTGTTTAAAAGGGAGCGAGTAACATTTGTCATATTACGTGAGACTCCATGCCCATTGGAAACGCCGCCGGAAGGACAAGATAATGTACAAGATATCGTATGCACCAAGTAAGCTGTCGTGCATGGCAATGATTAAAATGCAATGAAAAGTTGGCTGTTAACTCTCCTGAAATAATGTAAGAAGCGATTCATTTAAAGCAATACTATAAAGTGTTAAAAATGAAGCGCCCCCTGTCACCCATGACTTTTGATTTTTTGGGCTTATTGGGTTTGTTTTTGATAGATATGAATACCCTCCAAACGATTTGGCTCAAAGATGCTTACTTTTTCAGTTATGGTCATTTGTTGAATTAAATTCGGGACCCCGAATTTAATTCAACATGTATTACTATAGGAAAGCATGCATGTCCTTTTTATCAATTTTTGGTGGCAAAACATCTGTTTTCCACAAAATACACTTAAAAACGCTTTTAGATAGTCACATTCCTCCATTTTATGCTGTTTTTACTATAAACCATTTTTGATCAATATCTTATAGTATTGCTTTAACATATTGGTATTATAAAAATATGTTGGTTATTAAGTATGATTTGTCAATCTTGTGGAAGCGATGGTACCTATTTAACGGTTTGTCAGATTGAATTTGACAAATGGATATGATATTTTATCATAATAAGCGCATTAAACATGATATAGAACAAATTTACAGATTTATTGGTGACTTGAGCAATAACTTGTACTTGTACTGCATAAATAAAACCAAAGTGATATCTTGCTATAAAATAAATATAGCCTACCTATGTTCAAGCACAAGTTAAAATTATCATTAGGTCAACTTATCAACTTTGCGGTTTCTCGTGGAACAGGGAAGTCCAAATTTGGCCTGCTGCTGTATTTTGTACTACCAATCATGTCAGTGGAATTTGATTTGTGAAATTAAAGGTATAATATTAAAATGGATACGAAGGGAACAAGTATTTGCAATCGCACTGTTAATTTTAGAAAAAAACGCATTTCCAAATTTACCTGCGGCCTCACTATGCATGTATGATAGAGAAAAATAAAGCGCATGGCATTTTAGTAAATAATTATTTATAGATAGAATCCTGTCTTGCCGAAAGCTATTATTGTTACCTGTCAGAAACCAATACCCACTGGGTATAACACGTCTTATTGGTTACAATTAATAATTCATCTCACAAAGGTGGCAAAAGAATGATACATTTGACATACAAACCTTTATAAAATATGTAAGCGCGTTTACATAGAATCGATGTGTGAATATAATAAAATATTCTACAATGTTAGTGAATTCAAATAACGAATTTGATAAAATATTTATTCACATTGCAATTTTAATTTTAAATATATTCTATTTTCTGAGGTAATTCAACAGTGGAGTCATATAATGCACCTTTGCAAAAAATGTTTGTTATTTGTGCTAGAAATATTTGATACTGAAAGACAGTTGATGAACATTATTGTTTCTAAACATTCAATATACTGTACAATAATGCCACAAATGTATTTAAGAAGCATCACCGTTTTACTAAAAGACGGTATCAGTTACAGTTTATTGTAACGCCGAACGTGACCCAACCACTTACTCTACTGTAATAATCACGAAGCATACCAGCGCTTGATAAATTCCGAAATTTTTCATACGACCTAGCCGGGACTTGAATCCGGGACCTCTCGCACCCGAAGCGAGTTCAAAGCGCATAGACCAAAATAGGACTTCCCCGTCAAGGCAATACACTGAACGAACAAATACATTCGTGACATTACTCCCTCCCTCACACTAGAAACGTTCTCGTGTCTTAATCACTACATCATCGTCTCCCATCTCGGCACTCAATTCAATTGGGGGTCCGCCTTGGCGTTAAGAAACCCTAGGGACCACCGCTGCCATCAAATTGTAACGGACCGAACGTAACCCTCCCCCACTTACTCTACTGAAATAATCACGAAGCATACCAGCGCTTAATAAATTCCGAAATACGACCCAGCCGGGACTCGAACCCGGGACCTCCCGCACCCGAAGCGAGGTCGCAGCGCATAGACCAAAAGAGGACTTCCTCGTCAGGTCTACCTATACTGAACGAACCTATACATTAATATATCACACACTATTTTAACATTAGTGAACATTTATAATGAATAAATCAGGACAGAGAGGAATAGAATTGTATGGCTTTGATTGTCACATGCCAGATAATGATACCTGCTGGATCTAGCATGTCGTAATTGGGGCTTTCCACACGTTAGCGTCAAAATCTAAATGCATCTAGATTAATGTAAATTTCCAAAGTGGAGATTGTGTTCACAAAGTCGCGCGTCAATCTGACTTTGAAAAAAGCTGAAAATTGAGCTTTGATGTGTAACAAAATACGAATTAAAGTACTTTCGGGTGTCTGGATTCATTTCCAGACATTTCATTTGACAAATACTCAAGAATTACTCCGCCAGAGAGATTTGTAGACTTTCAGATAAATTAGATTACATGCTTTATATTCCATTTACTAGTTAAGACAATATTCATATTCAAATGTCAATATTGATACTAAGCTCTGAATGCATTAGTAACCGACTTTCAAACCAAATTAATACAATAACAACACAGTCTCTTTCTATCTTTTATCTTTCTTTTGATCATGATCATCATAATTATTTAAGAACAATCAGCATGAAAATTACACGATGTTTGAAAGACTGTTCCTGACACTTTTGAGAGAATCAGAATATGATATCAGCATGGCAATAAGGATAAAAAATGTCCTGTATATATAAAGAGAAAAAGAATATAATGTTGGTACACAAATAAAGGTGATCCCATAGAGAGAACAAAATGGGTAAATATATACCCGTACCAACTGTTTGGCAAACTGAAAAAGCACTGTAGATCCGATACTTTTGCCAAAATTTTGTATCGCTTTTACCCCACAAATGACAAATGGACTCGCGTTTCCGCTCAAATAGTTTTGCCTAACATTAGGACAGGGATGTGTGCACAACAGTATTATTTGTGATTTACCCAACGTTGGTAGGGATAAATACTTCAGCAACGTTGGGCGAAATCACCCCAAATTGCCCAACTTTCTGTTTTTCTTTTTGTTACTTTATACAGTAAATCAGTAAAATGTTTATATAGGTTTCAAAATAATGATTGAAAGAAATATCGATGCAATTAGCATACAATTAGTTCACCATTATGACAGCTTAGTAATTTGTGTGTAAAAGAACTCCCGTCACCGTTTAATCCTGAGACAATTATACCTGAGGTATAATTGTCTCAGGTTTAATCAACATTTTTTTACAAACACTTTTAAAATGTAAAATGTTATTGACTCACGCGGTACCCAAAGAAGCAACATCTTCAATTTGTTATTTTTGTACTTTTTTTTTTATTTCTATACGATAGCTTTCATGTACATTGATTGTTTAATCCTTTTAGGTCTTTGCTTCGTTTTTACTTTCTACATATGTTGCAAATACAATAGGTTTTTACATATCGAGCTGCATATATTGTACAATATATAAACATATAAAAGACTACACATTCTTAAACTCTATAATTGAAAATGGTAGCAGGTTTGGAAAACACGTTTTACCTTTTCATATCAAAATTTTCAATCAGGGCTAGGGGTGCTTCGTACTTAGACTTATTGGTGTAAATCAAGTCTCTAAGTGATTGTGCGTGGCATATCTTTTCTTAAAAATGTGACTTATGAAAGAAAACCTTACTTTGTGAAAAAAAAATCAAGTTCACTATTTTTCTCTTTCCAAGAGAAAATTAGAGAAATCAAGTTATAAAAAACGTTTACTAGTTGAACAAAATTTTACTGACCTTAAAGTGATATTTGTGATGACTCACCCCGAAAAGGGGGACTTTACGACAGAACACTTTTCAAGATACTGTTGAAAATAGGCAGCAAAAAATAAAGAAAATAATAAGAATTTCCAGCAGATTTCCTGTTGTAAAATTTGATCGCCTTGATCAATTTCGTAAAATAAGGTGTAATTTTAAAGCTTAGAAAATGCTTTAACAGATGAAATGATAAACTCAAAAATTGATATCATCTGCAAAGTCCACCCTTTTGGGATGAGTCATCATATTTATACCTTTGTAACAATAAATGACAAAATACCAAATAACTTTTAATAGTTATACTATTAATTAAAATTTTATGTAGATGCTGACATTTTGCTCCAACCATTCAGATCAACACATGATTTATGTTTCATGCAAAACTCGCTTGATTTTCAATCACGGAATTAAAATGTCATCCTCATTGAGTCTAGATTGATATTTGATACTTCTTGAATGCAAGTCGGAAGATTATACTAATTCAGAATAATAAGAATGATAGGGTTGCCTTTGATACGCAGCGGTGTCAAATGAGAAATCCTAGACGGACATCGTGCATTACATATTCTAAAGCGGATGATTAAAGGGTATTTGTGTTGTTTATTTATTTATTACGATGAAATTCTTACTTATTTTCAATATGAATTTTTCATGTTTCTGTATATTTTATCAGTTGTTATAACTGTTTAATATATATTTCACGCAACTTGTTTTCGGCGTGCAAAGGAAGTTTTTGGATCACTTAACACTTAACGGTTAATAGATAACATAAAATCACAATTAAAAAACCGAGCCATACGATGCCTGATTATCTGAAGAAGTAAATTAAAGAAGGTTTATTATTGTACTTTCTTCAACTTTAGTAGTAAATATATTTCTTCAGATATATATCAAATGCTATTCAGCCGGTAAATAGGTAGAGTACTTTTTATAAGCACCCTTAATGACCGTTATATCATTTTGTCATTGGATAAAACACAATGGCATTTCAGTTCCTATTATTTCAGCTGCTAAAGGAAATGTATATATACATTCCATGTTTTTATTTACTCGTATCTTGGAACAACTCTGTGTTAGTGTCAGTATAACCCCACGTAGCTATCCAAAAAGGGCAAACCATTTGCATATAAAAGAACGAAATTGCCTACTTAAAATCTTACAAACCTTTTTAAAGAAAACAGGAAACACACAATTCATTTCCTGAGAACGATATGAAATTCGATATTTTTTGGGTCATTCTGCTTGCTCGCAACTTTCTTTTAATATAGTAATAGGCCGAGGATATTGACACGATGATCGTGTCAATAACCTCGCCTAAATGGCTATAGACACGATGATCGTTTCAATAACCTCACCCAAAATGGCTAGCCTTGATTCAAGGCTGACAGGTCTAGGGATGGTAAAAAATATGGCCTTAAATTTTCTTTTGGTTTTTCTACTTTGTCTGGAGAGAGTACAATATGGCCGTTTTCCTTCTTTATTTCCTATTTTTAAAACTACAAAAAAGAACTTTTGCAAGCAACACTTTAAAACACTGGGTTATAATAAATTTTATATTTACACTATTATAGTCCAGTGAAATACAGCTAAATAAATCTCAAACAATCATGACCAAACACTTCTGGAAACATGATCAACCTCCCTTGTAAGCTGTAAATATAAAACAATATTTAGGTTTAAAAACTACCCTGATAACATTCCTTTTCAATGATAATTACTCTAAATTTTAATATTGAAATTCCTTGTTTACACTCTTTCTTTCTAGCTACCAAGTTTTGTAGAAAGAATTATCAACATTCATAGGGAGGATAAGATAGAATTTAGAAGAGCCAGGGAGTAAGGGCAATTAAAACAGTTTTCCAACACTATTTTCAGCTCTGGGCCAGAGATGTATTTTATAACATATGGCTAATTACAAGATAAGTAGGCAGTGGCTTTTATCTATAGGTGGTTGGTCATAATGGTTTGGGGTATAGTTTGTTGTACAGCAAACAGGTATATGAGCGTCTTGGGGTTATTTCAAAATGTAGCTTGCAGGAGTTCTTTTTTAGATTAAGCAAGACAAAAAATAGGGCATATTGAAAATAGATAAATTCTTACAAGAGAGGTGGGTCATGCTGATAACATAAGAAAAGAGAAAGAAAAAAAAAACCCAACAACAACAACCAAACAAAAAAAAAATATTTTACCGTCTCCGGCCAAGTCAGCCTCGAATCGAGGCTACAAAATGGCTATAGACACGATGATCGGATGTGACTAAGTGAATGACCCTATCTATGGAGTGGATGGCAACAAAAATAGTGGAAGGGGTGAAGGTGACTTACATTGGTAATATTACAATTTTGCTCCCCATTATTTTCTTCCTCTTGTTTGTTTTACTCCTCTCTTTTGGTCTGCCATGAAACAAAGGACAAAAAGGCATCTTCACATTTTACAATATTACCAATCAATGCAAGTCACCTTCCTCCTTACACCATTTTTGTTGCCATCCTCTTGAGCATCAGTTAGCATCGTCTCCATAGCCATTCACTTTCTCACACACGATTATCGTGCCTATAGCCATTTTGGGCGAGGTTATTGACACGATCATCGTGTCTATAGCCACTTCCACAGTAATAACACCGAGCTTATAGATAATTTTGGTTATGTTGCATTCGGCGTCGTTAGACTAAGAAAAGTTGGGAAATGACTGGGTAGGGAATGCTTAAATGATGTCATTGATTATAAACCGTTCATTTGGGATTATTGAAGTATGCCTATAGATTAATGTCTTGATATCGAAGACAATTCTGTTCAAAATATATTTGGAATGGAATTGGGTGCATTGGTCGTTGGATTTCAGTGAACTCATTTAATTCAAATTTTATAAAACTAAGTACGATCTGTATATTTACAATATAAGGGATTTTGAAAATTACAATTAAACTATGCGTGGTAAATAAAATTTAAATTGCAACATAATGATTTTAATCAACTGTCTTGCTCTTGAAACATGGATATATTACAGTTACTATTTCTGTATTGTGGTAAAATTATTGCTGTGTACCTTTTTACCGCGTCATTATTTTGTTATTTACAATATAAGCTACGATTATATTTAAAAAATGTTCGCGTATCATACGCATTCTTTTAAATGTTGAACGTTTGCGCTTAGTACAATACAATGCGACAAAGATGGCTGATTTTTGACGCATGTCTAAAGACGACAAGGGGCCCGTTTCATAAAGATTTGAATGAACCGTGCGTTTGATTTATTAAGCTTAAAATATGTTGATACAATGTAAATTAACGAATCGATTCCATCAAACGTACCCTTCACAAGGCTTACAAACACCACAAAGCGAGACATTATTCGTTCATCTTTGGTATTGATCTGGTGTGCTCCACATTCATATTGACTCCTTTTGTCCCTATTCAATCACATTGCTTGAGATAGTAGAAAGAACATGAAACACATCGTCAAATATTGATCAGGTAAAGAGCTGCGTTCCCAATAATATACTATAACATAGGTTTTATTCATTTTTTAGTGTGCTTCTCTTAAAGAAATGAAAAATCATAGAATTTGTAAAGTTGAATATATCAAAACTTGCCGTCGACAAGCAGACCGCATGAGAGGCAAAACATCG
The DNA here is from genome assembly GCA_000969725.1 of Ophiothrix spiculata. NCBI lineage: Eukaryota > Metazoa > Echinodermata > Ophiuroidea > Amphilepidida > Ophiotrichidae > Ophiothrix > Ophiothrix spiculata. The sequence continues at coordinate 77,414 of JXSR01S040946.1, read as the reverse complement.
CTAGGTGCAAGCATTTTACTGACTTCCATGCCATAACTTCTCAAAAGCGGACTAGCACATAAATAATAAATTATTTTAAATTTCAGTTCATAAATATGCGTTGAGTAGTTTGCTCAATAAGAACTAATCATTCTTGTTTGTGATTGGCTAATACAGAATCCGTCGGTGACTTGACATGCTTGAGTTAATCCGAAATTATTTTTTGGACAACTGAATAATGTCCAGTTGTAAGTGTTGTGCCTTGATTCAAATCGTTATGAAACAGGTCCCTGGGCTGTTTGCACGCAGGTTATTTTCAACTTTATACTCTCGATAACGATTGAAGAAGATTAAAAATGACGTTTTTCATTGTTTCGTGTTATTTAGACCTGGGGCCCGTTTCATAAAGATTTGAATCAAGCGTACGTTTCATTTATCAAGCGTAAAATAGGTAGATACAATGTAAATTTACGTTGGAAATCAAACGTACGCTTGATTCAAATCTTTACGAAACGGGCCCCTGATCATTGTATATGCTAAAAAAGTTCGATTTAGATTCATTATGACTATGTAGTTGTGCACAGGGTGTTCCAGAGAAAACTTACAATCTTTGCGTGTATTTTTCTTGTGCTTAAAGGGTAGTTAGAAAGTATTTGAAGAGTGCATTTTAGAGCCCATGAATTGAACTTTTAGGTACTGTACAAGAGAAGTTCTACTTTGTCAAATATTTGGATGTAAAATTTTCTGGTCCAATTTTGTAAGTTCCCCTTGAATGAAGTTCTAGTATCTATTACTATCATGTGCATTCTCTCTTTTACCTTTGTTAAAAAAATGAACAAATTTGATGTCAAAATTAGACAGATATGATAAATATTCCAAGAGGACCTATTTTTATTCCATCCAGAAACACCCCAACTTTATGGACGATGATCATGAAATTGGACCAGACAAAAATCCACCAAAATATTTGATAAAACATAACCACTAATGTTCACTACCGATTAAAATGAAACAAATGGTATCTGAAAGTTCAATTCATGGGCTATAAAATGCAATCTTTACATACTTTCTTACTATCCGTTAAACTCAAGAAAATTACACGCATAGATTTTAAGGTTGTTTTTTGGGACACCCTGTACTATTAATAATGGATATCAATTTTATCGAATTGTTGCCTTTTACAACCTCTTAATAATATTGTAAGGCCCTGACAGGCAATACAAGAAACCCGGATTAAAGCACTGAACAACAAAAGTGACACAGACACGAGGAGTTAAGAACATGTTTGAACTTTACCTGTATACAACTTACGCGGGAAGCACTGGCATTTGACAAGAAAGCAAACAGCTACCCTACGTCAAGCTTGCAATACATATTGTAAGATGGAAAAAAATCGAGAATGTATATCCTTATATTTTTATCTAAATTTATACAAATGCGTTGTTGATACCTATAACTTAGCAAACCAGTTGTGGTTCTTTTGGATCAAAAAACAGTGTTGTTACGTTTGTTTTAAAAAGATATATATCGTAGCGTATTTTTCAGAGGGTGACCCAATTGTGAGTGCAAAAAGTACTTATTTCGCTAGTAATCATGGTTCCTGAATTCTGGAGGATCAAGAAATGCAGCACGTTGTACTTATCCTTTATAGTTAGTCCATTTTTAGGAACTATACTAATATATTATAATATTTTTGATGTCGAAAGCTCTTAATTGCTCCAATTTGAGCGCAAAAAGTAGTTAAAGGGACTAGCCTAGATTTCACCTAGAATTAAAAACTTACGACAATGCTCTAAATAAAGCTTTAAAGTATTATAGTAAAACTAAAAAAGTGCAAAAATTTACACACAATTTACAATATATCATTCTTTGATGGTGGTGTGACTATCCTGTGTTTCCTAAATCCTAAAGTTGTACCTCGGATGGATTTACCAGATAAAAAAATCAAACAAAGATCATGGAGATATTTAATACATATTAAAAGAAAAACAATATCATCAAAACTAATTTGATTGGCCATCACAGGTGTAGAAACAAGATCTTTGTAAGTTGTCAAACTAGAAACACTGTTTTCTTACCACTTTTTTGCGCCGGCGTAAAAAAATAAAGTAGGTAAAGAATTGCAATTTTCTCCAATATTCCTTAAAATCATGGAAAAATACTATAAACATGTTCTATCGATTCAAGTAAAAAATTCTAGATTCTAGGCCAGTCCCTTTAAGTCCAAAATCGGTATATCAATTGTATAATAAATGACCAAAAATCAGTTTCATTTATATTATATATCATTCGCGTCGCATTTTTAACAATCATGAAAAGTTTGAATTACATATATATTCCATATTTTTTACAATATTTAAAAAAACAAATCAAACGGCCGTAATTCAAAACTGTGAAAGTGGACTAAAGTCTTTTTTGTGCTTCAATTGTTCTTTAAGGTGCGTTTACATCTGGGCGTATTGGGGGTAACGACAAGCAGCGTAGACCTGCGAATTGAAGTTTTGAATTATACGCCGGTCCTCGTTAGTTAAAGTCAGTTCACGTTAGCACACGCCTCTAACATACGCAGGTTGTCGTTACTATTGGTCGCTTTCAGTTACAAGTTTTAAAATGTTGGGATGACATAGAATAAGATTTGATGTCGTTGAGATCTCGTTGGCCACCGCAACCCTCAGTTCTTTTACGTTTCCATGCCGTTTGTAGCAGTCTGTATTCGTTTAGAGGTCGTCACAATTCGTTGGTAATCGTTGTCAACAACCGTGTGTTGCAGGGATGTGAGTAGGAATGATAGCATGATAGAATGGCCAGTCGATAGCATTCGTTCCTTTACGTCAGCCTTGGTCAGTATTTGCCGCCTCACTACGTTGCTTACAGTTGTTCTTTCAGCACCCACTCGTCACTTGTTACTCGTTGCTTGTCGTCCAGGATTTTGTGATTTTGGAAAACGTTACCCTACGTCGAGGGCCATGTCGTCGCAATGTGAACACACCTTAACCAACAAATAGCTTTGAATTTAATCATCATGTCAATAAACACATTTTACATTGCAATTTTAAAACATAAAATCACGGCATTATGTCGTGTTATGAGTGAAGTTTATAAAACACCTTACATGTTTTAATCAGAGTCAAAAATATCACATAGCTATTGAAAAAAATACAACTTAAGTGCATAATGGCTTTTAGTACATAGGGAGTATGGTAAGATATGTCTATTTATACATAAACCAACATCAAGTACTAGTAGCATGTCACAATTTTTAGCCTCAGTCATATGCCTAGCATGTACCCAGGCACCTATTTAACATGAAATTCATATTTTTATTGACTAATCTGATTACTTAAATATTTAATACAACAGTGCGTATATTCGTACCACACATACATTATTCGATATCAGTTGAGTGGGATATATGCTATATGAAGAGTTGACTTGCAAAACGGTTTGTATCCATTTTGCACTTTTTGAGAAAAGGGCAAAAAACTGCTTGGACATAAAAATGTGTCGCAAAATTCCTGATAATGATTTCATTAATTCTGTACGAATATGTCTTTAAAAATAAGGTGTAATTTACATAATTCATTAAATAGTTTCTTATTAATTGACTATTGATGTTTTGCTGAAAATGGATGTAAGCTGTTTTGCAGGGAAACTCAACTTATGAACCACCTTTCCTCCAAATTTTTGCAAAATTTCTTTTTCAATTCTTCATAAGGCTATGATGTAATTTAAAATACCAAATTTCAACATCAGGTCATGTTTAATAAAAAAAAATTACCATATTATTATTCCCTTTTATTCCCAATGATGGTCATATAATGTCCATATTTGGGCATAAAAGTAACATTTTCGGGATTTTAACCCACTAAGCAATTTTTCAACAAATTGTTTTGCCAGGATGATGCACAAGTTGAAAGTCTTTAAGAATCTATCAAAAACTCATTTTTGAAAAAAATTGTCTCTAAGCCGTTTTGCAATTCAGCTCTTCATATATGCTCGGTGCACAATAAGATAAAGGGGAGAAGTACAAGTACAATCAAACACTTTTTTTTAGCACTTATGTCTCATGTATGTGTCATTATTAAAATTCTTGGTAGCATTGACGATTATTCTAACATCAGCATAAAAAATGCTGTTTGTTCTTATCCAGGATCAAATACACGTTCCATGTGATTACTCATCCACCGACTGAAATCAAATCTGAAACAATTAACATGTTCTTCAGATGTTATCAAGAAGCATGTTTCAAAATGTGGCAAGAAAACTGTAATTTTAGCCCAATGTCGTAGACACTGGTTTGGCATCCAATTTACGCTTTGATAGTATCGGCTCTCATTTCAACGATCGCATGGGATTGTTAAATAAATTTTGCTTTCTGTAGTACTTACTAATACAAATTATTAACAATACTTAACCGGCTTGCCAGATATCAGATAAAAACATTATTTCTGAATGGACTTGTTTAGTCTCATAAAAGCTAAAAAAAACTTTCGAGACGGCACTGAAGATAAGTGGTGACGAAAATGTCAACTCTATTAAGATGTATAGGCAGTGACCTGTTAAGATAGCAACTCCTTCTTTCATAGACATCAATTTATATGTATCAGATTATCATTATGCTGAAATTCTAGGATAGAAGGAGACAAACACAAAAGCAGCTACAACACGATCAGTCACTTAAAGGTATATTTTTACAATATTTTTCAATAAAATATCATGTCTAGTCAATATTTATATGGATGTAAATCCATATATTTCTCTTTCAAATTCATGAAGCATTGTATGGCCGGTAAGATTTGATTAATCAATCACGGTTAGAAATCCCGAGTTTAAAATAACTTCCAAGCAACTAGCGCTCACTTGTTAATTGCAATGGCGAATTGCATTTTATATGCTGATCCTTAAGGTGAGATGCTCTTTTTTTCTCGTACGTTTCCAATTTAATAATGCAAATTGAACAAAAAGTATATGACTGAAAGAAAATTGACATCGGCATAGAGTTAATGCGCCTGAAACTAATCTTTATAGATATTTAAAACACAGTTTTAACTGTTGCTGTTTAAAAAAGATTTGAAAAGACGTTGTTTAAAAAGCTTTAAACATTATTGTTCAGTTTATTATTAAAGTGTGTTGTGTTAATAAATGTTTGTTTGAATTTTAAACAATGTTGTTTATGTTTAAACAACTTGAAAAATGTTAAACAACCATGTTGTAAAATATTACTCAACCGTTATGCCAGATATCACATTAAAACATTATTTCTGAAAGGTCGGAAAATTCTTTCGAGACGGCACTGAAGATAAGTGGTGACAAAAATGTCAACTCTATCAAGATGTATAGGCAGTGACCTGTTAAGATAACAACTCCTCCTATCATAGACAGCAATTTACATTTATCAGATTATCATTCTGCTGAAATTCTATGATAGAATGAGACAAACACAAAAGCAGCTACAACCCGACTATGTCACTCAAAGGTGTATTTATACAATATTTGTCAATAAAATATCGCTTCTAGTCAATATAAATATATGGATATAAATCCATATACTTCTCTTTCAAGTTCATGTATCATTGTAAGATTTGATTAATCAATCACGATTATAAGTCCCAATTATAAAATAACTACCAAGCAACTAGCGCTTACTTGTTAATTGCAATGGGGAATTGCAATTTATATGCTGATCCTTAAGAGGCTCTTTTGTCTCGTACTTTTCTAATTTAATAAGGCAAATTGAACAAAAAGTATGATGAAGGAAAATTGACTTAGACATAGAGTTAATGTGCACGAAACTTATCTTTTTAGATATTTAGAACTACACTGTTAAAAACATTGTTTTAACTGTTGCTGTTTAAAAAAAGATTAAAAAAAGACGTTGTTTAAAAAGCTGTTTTTTAAAGTTTTAAACAACATTGTTTAGATTATTATTAAAGCATTATGTCTTATTCAATGTGGTTTAAGTTTTAAACAATGTTGTTTATAAGTTTAAAAAAGCTTGCAAGATGTTAAACAACCACTGTATCAATAGATCATCGCTCTATTCATACAGTGGATGTTTAAGATTTTAAACAACTTGTTCAACTTGTTTCAAACAGAGTATCGAAAGTATATTATAAATAGTTAAATATATGCTACAAGGTTAAAATAGAACAAGGGAATGTTGCTTTTATATTGGATGAAGTTCGTATTTTTTATCAATAGTCCTATGAAATTCTTTTAAATCATTGTTTAACTCTGATCAAAACCATGTTCTATTAATTGCCTTCTGTCTCATGATACAGTACTTTGATTCGAAACTCAGATTACTCAACCCTTTATATTTGCATATTCGTAAATCGTTATTCCTTTTTAGTGTGTCCACCAATCCATGTAAGCCTATAATTGTGTGGTCTATTCATATTTACAAAACATTAAAACAATGCAAATTAACGATTTTGCAAACCAATTACCAACAAAAACAAATTCAAGAGCTTACCTAATGTGGAATCATTTTCGTAAGTTGTAATCTACTTATTTTTTTTTTTAAAGTTGTGATTTTGTAAATAAAGGCTTTGAACAGACTAAGTGAATAATAAATGTGATAACTCACCCCGAAAAGGGGACTTTGCGACAGAACACATTTCAAGAAACAGGTGAAAATAGGCAGCAAAAAATAAGAAAAATATTAAGAATTTCCAGCAGATTTTCTGTTGTAAAATATGATCGCCTTGATCAATTTCAACAAGTAAGGTGTCATTTTAAAGGTTAGAACATGTTGCAACAGACGAAATGGAAAATTCAAAGTCTCCCCTTTCGGGGTGAGCCATAACAAATGTTCATTTTGAATTTTTAAATACCATAGCTAGTAATTATATCATTGTTTTTTTATGTTCGACAATTCTGATTCAATCATAATAGTACATGTACATGTGTTTTTATTCTTTTTAATTTGAACTGCTTTTAATAAAATGATCTAATGAAGATTTTTATGTCTCTTAGATCTCTATTTTATCGTATGCATATTGCAAAAAAAAAAGTGATATTGCTAAAAAGAACAATCTCTATTACACTTAAATCAGATAACCACCTTTAGATGCGTAGAGAGTATACGCAAGTCCTTATATGTCACTTTTTACGTCATACTCGCGCCTTTAATGAGAGAACACAAAAGTCTTACGTTCCATGAAACGTCTGATTGATTAAAACAATGAAATGTCTGACTGATTAAAACATTAACCTTATTTGAACAAACAGACTGTTTAATATCCTGCCATATCGTTTTATTTGCAAGTGAAGGCACTATCTTGCTTCTTCATTATTGTTTTTTGAATACTACATTTCTTTATATAAAACCCATAGAGCTAAAATACACAACGCTCATAGGAAACAACGTTAGAATGCACTTTAGGTGGGGTGGATTCCGAGGGTAAAAAAACGTCGTGAATGATAAGTATAAATAGTGAGAAAAATAAGTTACAAAATACAAAGCATCAATTAATTACACAAAACAAATACATCCCACACTTGAATAACACTCCGCAAACACACACACACACACACACACACACACACACACACACACACACACACCCCTACACACACACAAATGGCAAGGCAAGGATAAACCCATAAAAGTCTGACTATGTGTACAGGCTTATTTCCAATGGGGTCCAATAACAAAATAAGAGTGTCTGTGGGGACGTGGAGGAAACACATACAAAAACAGTTAAAAAGGACAAACCGTAAAAATAAGTCTACACACGAATACAAGCTTAAGATTCCTGTCTTAAGGTTCTAGCAGTAAGGTGGTTTTGACTGCAAGTTTGGAGACAAACCTATCAGCAATGGGCTGATTTTGTGGTGGAAGTTAATTCCAGTAGGAGATGGTATTGTAGATCTTTAAATCCCTAAAATATGGTAAATCGTTAACTTTTTCATCAATCGTATAAATTTACCAAGGACTACTTTCTTGCCTCTGGATATTTTTAGGATTGATACAGTTTACTAAAGGAGCTTGGTCCGATTTTTTCAAAATGAACTTTTCAGTGTCATATGAAAGATGATCCTGAAAGAAGTTCAAGTTTCAAATTGCAGCTGAATTGGTTAAACGGTTTCGAATTTATGGGTAATTTTGTATTGCTGATACGCCTGTCGGTTACTGCGTAAATTAATTATGGTTACCACAATTAGACTCATTTTCATACATATCTCCAAAACGGAATATAGCTCCGCTTTGAAATTTCACATGGGTTGAAAAATATGAACAATATTTTAATTGGTATGCCAAAATCTCCAAAAGTCTGAAAACCGTTAAAGCAATCGGACCATAATCCTTTAAGACACTGCAAACCAAAAATGAAAGTGGCAATGGATTATATTTCTATATCATCAGGAAGTATATAATATGCATATGATCATTAAATTTTGGGTGTAAAATTTCATAAATAGCTACAGTAAGAATAAGCTATTTTATCAAAATAAACAAATCCAAATGCTGTATTGTGTTTTATTTTTAAATGACCTCTATATCAATTTAAAGATAATTCAATTATTAATTACGCTAGGTAAATTTATAGTACGCATAAAAATTCCTTTGCATGATATATACCTAATCATAATAGAACACGCAATTACAATTTCAAAAAAGAAAACCTTTTAATTGCGTCGAATCGTCAATGAATGAAAGTTTGGTCTATTGCTGATTTATATTTCTAAAAAGTGAAGTAAACTTTTATTATCAAATGTGACCTTCCAAACCAGCCATAAATGCCACCTCTTGTCATTTTCACTTTTTTAATTATGTGCAAAGACCATGCTTTAAGGATTAAAATGACACCTGAATGAACTTCACACGATTTACAGAAGGTTGCATGGGAGTAAAACGTTTAAGTGAGATAAAAGCTTTCAAATATAAGTAAGCCCTATATTTTCTGTTGATTGTATTAAAATGTGCAGATTTATTTCCTATCATTTTCTTGTAATGAAACTTTGCTGGTATTTTGTAGTAAGCACAATTACGACCTTAACATGTATTTTCACCTGTAGCGCAAAATGAAATTTCTGGCATTTACGGCTCATACTCGTACGGGCCGGACAGTCACAAATTATAAGATACACAGTACTTTCCTTTTAGTTCCCGCAGCAGTATAGAAGTTGTTAACCAACATTACTCATACTAGCAAAGTATCCACTACTCTCGTAACATTTCTATTCATAAAGTGAATATTTATAAAATCGATTTAGGGAATCAACAGATACATTTGCCATCAGATGTTGAAGAGTTTCCCATAGCCGTAGATTTAATACAACCCGCGTTTTGCTGATCTAAAGGAGCATAGTAAAAACAAATCACCAAATCACAAGATAATATTTACCTTTCAAGATAACAATTCGATTCTTAAACGTACAAATTTGTGTCTAAACCGGGGCTTTGAATAAAGTAATTTTACTGGAATATAAATAAAAACCCTATTTCTTCACCGTATATAAGAATTAACTCAAATAATTAACGTTTCGACAAACAAAAAGCCTTAATCTTATTTTCTACCATTTGGAAAAATGTAACCTTGAAAAAACTCACCGTAACTAAAAACATCAAACAACTCAAATAAAACTGGTCAATATACTGAAGGTTCATATAGCTACGGATAAACAAAATTCTATTTGAATTGGCCGCTTAAAATCGCCCTATTTTACCAAACACAAAATTTGTGTTGTTGTTTAAAACAGAAACACAAAGTTTTTAATGTGTCATTACCTTTGAAGATGTTACGGGTAGGAGCATTTTTTTCACTACGTAAAAGCTGTAGATATACTTCGTCGTTTTTGTAGTCATTTTCATTCAGATTTTTTCTCATGGTGATTGGTTTTTAAGAATGGAGTAAACTGTTAGCCTGAATGAGAATTTTCATTCTAAATTTTTACATTATGGAGAATGTATTAAATGGAGACCTATTTTTCACCCCATTGCACATTTTCAAGTGCTTACTGATAGGTAGTATAATCTAAACTATCAGTCAGGAATATTACATAGATATTTTAGTTTTTCATAGTTTTGTACAGGCTCCTTGGGTACTTTACCTTAGGAGTAGGCTGCGGTACTTTACCTGCAGCCGTCTACTCTCTCCTGCTCTGCAGTAGTCTGTATTTTTAGTTTATTTTTAGTTTAATGTGAATCTTTATATGTATTTTAAATATTATTCTTGGACATCTGTATATTAATTATTGTGTCTATTATAGGCCTGTTAATCAGATATTCATATAGTTATTTCATTTGTTTTAATTTGTATTTAGTAAATTTGTTAGTAATGTATTTTTATGTAGAGGGCCCTTATGGAAAGCAGTGCTGGACCACAGATAAGGCTACCCTCTTTAAAGATGTCAATAAATAAATAAATAAACAAATGTTTGATATTGATTTTACGGCCTAGATCTATTCATGGTAAGCTAATCTCTTCATGCAATGATGGTTATGATTTACACAATGGTGAAATTGTACATGAGGAAATAGTCATTCAGAATGAAAGTTTACTCCATTCTTAAAAACCAATCACCATGAGAAAAATTCTGAATGAAAATGTCTACACACTACAAAAATGACGAAGTATATCTACAGCTTTACTCTTACAACTCTCCAGACATACTTAAGGTCAGATTATACTTTTTTTGAGCTACCAAACATTTGGTGCATCAAGTTTTTGTCATCTTATAATCTGATATATAGTTATAATGTATTTTCTATTAGTAACGGATGCTTGGTGATGAAAAATCAATACTCCACCAAATGTTCTTTGCTTG
>JXSR01S040946.1:51012-61159 GCA_000969725.1 Ophiothrix spiculata | reverse complement strand
AAAATCATGTAATTTACAGACATTAAAAGGGAAGCTTTTGTTTTAGTTATAAACTTATAAATTCATCAATGCTTTGATAATATTCAGTAATTACTAGCTTACATCTAGTAGACAATATATTCTTAAAGTTCCTATAGTTTCCACCTTTGTGGTACGCTGTAGGTTCTCCCCCTGCGGTTGTCTGATATCCTACTTCAGTCGTAGTTCGGAATTTTATTATGATTAAAACTTTGTAAGTTACCGTTATTTTAGAAGAAATTGTAGTACAACGTATCGCAAAAGGAACTGCAATAGTATAATCTCTATTCATAAATCCTCACTTCCATTAACAGAAAAGTAGGTCACAACAATGTCGAGTCGGTGTATCAATTGCCGACCAGGTGAGAAAATATTTTTATTCAAGGCTTCTGCGGTTTACTTTATCCCTTGTGCTAGATATTGAGCCTTCCGTTAAGTATAGGGTAACATAATACGTTGTTTTGCTGGTGCGATCTAAATCACTGTCAATTATTGGATTGCTAGTCGTGCTGACTCTTTCTAACCATAACAACAGACTGTCTCCAGTTTTTACAGTAAATATTGATATGCTAGTGTACTATTCTTTTGTTTGTTTCGGGGAGAGATTTTACATACGTGAGGCGACACATCGAAAGGTACAACACTGCTACTAAGCTTGTCAACCAGCAAATTAAACTTGTAAATCTTAAAGAAAATTCAATTACATATGTGTCCTTTTCATATCATAACTTTAAAATTGAATGGTCAATTTTCTAAAACTGTTTCACGACACACATGTAAGATGCACCGATTAAAAACAGGTACACAGGCGACGAGCAAATACATATATTTTGGTTAAACTTCATTAATCAGTCATAAATTATCTTAGCAAACACAAAACGTTTTTTAAATATTTTAAAAAACGTTTCTAAGCGTTTTGAAACTTCTAAAACAAAAAACTTTTTGTGTTTGTCACGGATGAAATAAAGTTTGAATTTAACACTTTGCTTTTTTAAAATGCATCTTGCTGTTGTTTGTCATTGTCTCAGCGCTGTCATGTTTTGTCTTAATAAATTTGAAATCTGAAATCTATTAGAGGCGATATAAAGTTTTCTGCCTGTTTTCATTAGACTTGGATTTGAAATTTTTTACGAGAAACCTTTTATTTGTGTGTTCCACACATACTTCTTACTAAAATACAGTTTCAATCCTGTATTATATCAATAAGAAACCATCTACAAAACTCTTATGAGACCCTTCATAATGAAACTTGCCAATCAAATATGCATTGCGTAATAGACCCAGCAAATATTTCCCCACAAGCAATAACGTCAGACGTTTCTTTACAATCACTTATACAATCGCAAATTGATATGCCTAAAGCATGTGGAAGTAAGAAATGAAATTACTCCCTACATCAACATAGATATATCTGTGTTAAATATCTCTTTATTTCTTCAAAACAAATTTGAACAATGGATAAAGATTTTCCGATTTGAGATTGATTGTGTTTTCAGGGTATTTTACTTACTTAACGTACTTCTCATTTAATCTTACAATTTTATTTAATGTTTAAGCATATAAAAGAAATATTAAATATTCATTCACTGAAGCGGACATTTTCTGTTCCATTTCTCTAAGAACGATCGATAAAATCGAAATACGCTCATCTGACAAAATAACACAAGTTGGCAAAATAATTGCAAGACACAATTAAACTGTTGTTGAATACTAAAATAATTTACCGTATAGTTGCTGGCTGGTGTTGTTGCCTCTAGTTCTATGAAACAACGATATTCGTTTTATTTATATGGTGCTATGTTATCATTAAAACTAATTATATCTGTTCTTTACGTCATCAGTATATCCCAAAGCTACCTTAATATACAAAAAGGTTTATTTGGCACCATCGCGTAACGTCAACGTTAATGCCTTTTTGTACCTATGTGGCTATGAATTAAACAGAATTGTAAGAACGTTGTAAGTTTAATTTTTATACAAAGTAACGTGAAACAATAACAACAACTTGTGCAAAAAAGGCAATGCTCTATTATATACTATATCAGGGTTAATATAAATGTTGTAAATGTCATAATAATGCAAAATAGTCCTACTATTATCGGTTTATCAAAAACAGTTATCATCATATTCTACTGACAACCCGAACCAATTTTCTTTCTCTTCCTTTATTTCAAAGATACGTGATGTCGGTACAATCACTTGTATTGAACTTTTCAGAAATCGCTCGTTAATCAATTTGCTACAGGCATGTGAGTGCTGTAATTGTAGACACGTGCATTGCCTTATCTTGTTGTGTTTCGCTCATCGTGCTCTAGGGTTTATCTAAGGAAGGACGTGTAATTGTGCCACCTAGCCAGATGTTTTATCCGCTATGAGTTTTTTTCTCAATATACGGGAATGTCAAATCCAAACGTCCGGTAACATGATACTTGTTTTATTAAATCCTATCAAGGCGGCAATATAGATAACTTGCAAAATCTATAGCGTAAGTCAATCTTAATGACGTGCCACATAGTGGACACATCTCAAGATCTCGTAAATGATATCAGTTTTGACATCCAGACTAGAATGACATTGATTATAATTCTATAGCATAATATATAAGATTTGAACAATACTCTGTTCAGTGTTTTTTGTTTGTTTCAATGTTCTTATGGTCAAGGCTATTTTTTTTATATAATACGTCAGGGTTACATATTCAAAATATTGTATTCAGCATCATAGACAAGCAAACTTTACGCTAACCTTTTTTTATATAAAATGCTGAAGTGAACAATAGCCCATGAAGAAATGTAAGAAAAGACTATCATAAACTGTATGATAGATATCTCCATTGCCTAATCAGTTGTTCAAAGCAAAAGGAGAACTGGAGTGCTGGGGAAAAGCTTTAACACATGACATAAGATATGCATGCACTCTCCTCTTAAAGGCTGTCACACCATCATCAGAGATGTCACCAACTATACTATCTGGCAAGTTATTCCATATATGCACGGCTGAGTGGATGAAAGTCCGGCAAGTGGAAACAGGCAAGGCATGGACACACTGGATCGGGGGGCTCTTCTGATGATACATCGCTGAGGAAACAGAGCACGAAGGTTGGGCATAGACTGGTGTGCCTTTTGTATAGGACGGCAGCTGCTGCCACCTGACGCGTACGTCTTTCGTGGAGCGAACAGATTTAAGTTCTAGTCTGGCATCATCCTCATCCACACCGACAACTCGAAGTGCCTTTCTCTGGATGGAATCTAGCAATCCGAGTGTTGTTGGGCTGGCACTTATCCAGGAAAGTGATGCGTATTCCATAACACTTCGAACTTGCGCCTTATAAATGGTTGCTCTGCCTCTTTGGTCAAGTTTGTTGGACAATTTTCTCAGAGCTCTGAGCCTTTGACCAGCACGTGAAGCAATGTTGGAGATGTGCTTTGACCAGGTTAGTTTGCTATCAATAGTGATTCCCAAAATCTTCAGCTCATTCATCTGTGCCAAGGTCGTATCACCAAACTGCAGGTGATGTCTGGTTGGAATTTTTTTCCTGGAGATAGTCATCGCCTTGCAGTTAGATGGTTCAAATGTGACCTTCCATCTGTCAGCCCAGATCCTCATCCTCTCCAGATCTTTATTCAGATTTTCTCTAACAGCCAAATGATCATCAGTTGATTTGATTCCGCAGAACGAGGTTGAATTTCACACTCGTTGGTCAAACCATCGATTAAGATGGAGAAGAGGAGTGGTCCTAAAATTGATCATTGAGGAACAGATGCGTTGATTGGGGTAGTATCAGATGACTTGCCTGTCAAGACAACTTTGATGGAACGACCTGTCAAGTAGCTCTTGATCCGGGCAAGTAATTTTCCACACACTCCCTTTGCAGTAAGTTTAGAGCATAGCCCATTATGCCATACCTTGTCAAAAAGCCCTTTTGATATCCAAGGCAATGAGGCACACTTCATCATGTTCATTCCCTTTATTCAAGGAGTTGGACCATTTTTGGGTATTAAAATGGTTAGAATGTCAGCCGTGCTGTGATGAGGTCTGAAGCCGAATTGCCGATCTGAGAGTACCCATTTCCCAAGAGGTACTTTTGAAGATGATGGTCTATTGCTGCCTCCATAACCGTGCTGATGATAGAGAGTAGTGAGATGGGGCGATACATGGATGGATTAGACTAAGAATTTCTCTTGTGGATAGGAATGACTCTGACAACTTTCCATTGGCTTGGAAAGAATCCCTGGTTGAAGCGTAACTGGAAAAACAAAGAAAGTGGTCTTGCAAGTTCTGTGCTACATTCTCTCAGGACTCTAGCATGAATGTTATTAGGGTTGGTTGCTCTTTCCGTATCAAGCTTCTGCAATCATATTACTTGATGAGGTCTGAAGCCGAATTGCCGATCTGAGAGTACCCATTTCCCAAAAGGTACTTTTGAAGATGATAGTGTATTGCTGCTTCCATAACCTTGCTGATGATAGAAAGTAGTGACATGGGGCGATACATGGATGGATTAGAATTAGAATTCCTCTTGTGGATAGGAATGACTCTGGCAACTTTCCATTGGCTTGGAAAGAATCCCTTGTTGAAGCGTAACTGGAACAACAAAGAAAGTGGTCTTGCAAGTTCTGTGCTACATTCTCTCAGGGCTCTAGCATTAAAGTTGTTAGGGTTAGTTGCTCTTTCCGTATCAAGCTTCTGCAATCATATTACTTGAAATGTGCATAAAATGTTTTTTTTTTTTTTTGGAAAAATCACACATTGGACAGAACACTTCACAACAAAATAAGACACTTCGATTCTTTACTAAAAACAGGTTACGGCCCGACTTGATTCCTGACCGAACCAAGGTTGTACGTATATTTGGTTGTCGATCCATATTCTTCCTCGCAGGTTTTTCTTTCGAGCAATTTTGATTTCTCATACATCTAAAATCGTAAATTCTTTCCAATATTGTGTCTTTCACACTACATGGTGTCCCCTATAATCATGATAATTTAATGAATACTCACTATTTAGATTAGACTGGTTTTGCGCCGAATGTTTATAACAATTAAAAGTAATCACCAGGGTTTAAAGGCGTTAAATACCTATACAAGTTTTTGTTGAATTTCTCATCAAGCTTGTGAAGCTTCTGGTAGGGCAAGAGTACAATTTTACAAATCGTATTTTTAATACTTTAAAAAGAGTAATGAAAAAGCATCAAGAGGCAGCGCCTTATCGAGTGACGACTCCTGACTGCCAAAATCATCATTCAATCAACAACAACAAAACATTTGTGTTAACCTATATATAATGCAGAATCTCTGGGGTGACTTTTATCTTTAAGGTTCAACTTAAGACACGTATAAGCGGTTGTTTAAATGTTTTGACTAAAACGGTTAAAATAAAATTGTCGAAATTATTGATCTTAAAGACAGTGCCAGTGGCGTAGTCATAGCGGATGCAGGAATGCACAAGTAATCTTACAGGATAAATGATATGTAGATTTGATTCTTAAAGCATTTGAGATATCCACCAGGGCCAATATTCATAAAACTTTGCTAACCCTAGTTGACAACTAAAATGTCCTGATAACTCTAGTTACTAACTACTTGGTTTTTATAAACCAAACTAATTTGAAGAAGGTCACACTAGTTGTTGCTAAAATTTAGAGTTGATCCGGAATACTTTTAAGTCACTAGTTGACAACTAGTCAGTTCCTATAATACAGGCATACTGCCAGAATACTCTTGCAATTGGATATATTTACAGCATCTTTTAAGAGATTTAGACAAATACTGATATTCAATGGCGACAATTATGCAACATTAACGAAAAATATTATTAATTAATTAAAAAAATAAACAAATGCTTAAAGTTATTGATGGATTAAATATAACAAAAATAATCTTTTTGCAGGTAACACTGTAAATTGGGAGGCGTTATGGAAGACATGTAACCATAACAATGAAAATGAAAAATGATCGTACACAACTGCGATTTATAACCTAAATTTAAAAAAAAATATTATCAATTATTTAATAAGGTTTTTCTTTATCTGCACAAATGCAAAATGTCTCTTTCTTAACTTTAAAACATGATTTTTTAGCATTGACATATTTTGGGTGAGTCCAAAAACTTGAGGATTGCTGAATTTTTATTTGGATTTTGTCTTTTTTTGACTGATCAAGGTTACAGTCATCGTGAATTAGAACTAGAACACAAGTTTAAAATATGATAGATACCCTATTTCCATATTTGTTACTTTATTTTTTATCCTAAAAAATTGTAACATTTTTTATATCTTTTGGTTTTGGCAAATTTATTTATATTAAAAAATAATGCTTTGAAGTGTACACAAAATATTTGGATAGAGAACTCTTTGACATGAATCAACCACACTTTCTTTCCTTTTTTTGGAAATCAAATGCTGAACAAACATGGCAAACGTTATTTTTCTTGAGATTTGATCTTTTGTTTTAATAAAAATGAATATTAAAAATTGGCATACTTGTGTAATACTAGTAATATTGGAAATGACTTTCACAGTCGAATATGCTTCCTATAACATTAACGTCATCCACTATTACTTAATCCTTAATCCTCCATCTTTTCATGTTATAGCCAGATCAAGGAACGATATATCGAGTAACAACTAACACTTAATCTCAATTACTGTTTTGCGTTATTGTGATACTAGTGTATATTTATATAGGATCTTTAGATAGGATCCTGTGGTCAGAAGGTGATGCTTTTTTTTAATTATCTGATGGGGGAAATTGAAGTTTTGCTTAAATAAAATATTAAGATAAAAAAAGTTGTCAAATTCTGCAATTGTAAAAATGCTAACTGAGTATTCGATAATAAGTGCCTTTCTCTGGATGGAATCTAGCAATCCTATCTTTAGTATTAATTCATAGCAAACATAAAATGCCATAAATTATTTTTGTCATGACTCTGGGATAACAGGTGTTACATTTATTCATTCCAGCATCTCGTCGTTGAAAAAGGACCGTCCCCTTAATATTTATGAACTTATGTTCTATCTACAAGTTTTTCCTGAAGCTTTTCATTATGATTCTTGTCAATATGGTTATTTGTATCTTTGTCAACACAGACAATGCATTGCGTAATAAATGTAGTAAATGTTTATCCTCCAGGAATATCTTCAATCATTACACTATCAATCACGTATACAATTACAATTTGGTATGCCTCAAGTGAGAGCAAAATATAGTTCTTTTATGTCAACAACGATATGTGTATTAAAATTGTTTTGCATTTCTATAAAACAAATCTCAAGAATAAAGATATACATTCAATTATTTAGGAATGATTGGATTGTATCTTGAGGGTACAGTAGGTACTAATAAGAGGGGAGCGGTAGAGGTTATGGGTTCGAGCCCCGGGCCAGGCGGTTTACGTCTCCTTGTTTCCTTGGGCAAGAAACTTTACTCTAATTGCTCCGTGGTTCGGAATTCACGTAAAGCCATTGGTCCCCTGTGCGAATGCTCCTTCTTGGGGCGCTGCATACGGTGTATACCTGGTGAGTCTATTACCAAACACTATTCTATTCTGATATTTTGTAACAGTTTCGGGGTTGTTGTTTTTTTTTATTTTGGAGAACATTCTTTATTTTCAACAAGGCTAACGCATTTGTGACAACCTATCAAACATCATTATCAACATCAACTACAACAACAGCAACACAACAGCAACAAAGTAAAACCATAGCTCCATGATAAAATCATAACCAAAAACCTAAAATTATATCCAAATCAGCATGCAAAACTTCAATAATACACAAATCCTACTAGGCGTTGTGACTTGTGTTTACTTGGAGTAAACTGTCATTTCTACATTGAAGTATTGCTTCACGCACATCACATGTAAAAAGCATATTAAATAAACATTCATTAAATAAATCATCTATTACTTAAAAAATGAAATCTCCGGCGATCAATAACCCTCTAGTATAAAATTAGCTGATTAAGGCTCTTGTCACACATCACCGTATAGAGTAAAACATATATACGCCTAACGTACTTTATTCCACTTTGTTTTGTTTTATGCATTGTTGTTTGTTATGTGTTCGATACAAGTACGTTCAATACGTTTACGTTTAGTTCGTTATTCATACGGTGGTGGCTCGTTTAGCACACGTTCAATATGTGAAACTTTTGTACGTTATTCGTACGTTTTGCTCTATACGATGATGTCTGACAGAGCCTTTACCGTCTCTGCACGTACATGAAATGAGTTTTTTTTTTCTTTATGCGCAATTAATCGAGCTCTCGTAAGATCCCAAACCCCTAAAACAGCTTCCTGAAAGACCTTAAAGTCTAGGTTTTTTAACATATTCATTACACATATATAGATGTTACCTTCTACAAAATAATAAATTGAAACCAATTTGACGCGCAAGTCGAGTGGAGAAGAGTTGATGTCTTTTTACGGGACATTACATTCGCGGCTCAGGGATTACAAAATAAACAGCATTATACCCGATGGTCAAAATTTGGTGGCTTGTACGTCGAGGCCATGCACAGCGCTTGCCACACATACCTATATATAAAAAGTATTTCTTCGGACCTTAGGTACCTTAAAATTATGTTTGCATTAATTCTCACTAAAATCTAGGCCATATGAAATCTGCATCCATCAAAATGTCATCCAGGCAAGGAAATGATTTCCCAGGTACCGATATCATTTTCACCAACTTAAGTAATGGCTGGCATATCTTTCCATATTTTGATTTAAGCAGAAAGCAACGGTATTTATGCATATGTTATGTAAGATTACAATCAGCACAAGTAAAATGAAAATTAAGCCATGTTCGTAATTTTGTTTCGCAATATTGTCTTTTGACACCAAAGAAAAGGGTAAAAAGTCTTATCTTTTATTACTACTGTAAACGCCAATATTTTCGCGCTTAGTAAATTTCGTGCAAAGGCTAATTTTGAGTTATTTTGAATCATTTCGCGCGCTTTAATTTTAGCGCTTGCGATATTTTTAACGTGCAACGGTATAGAGGGTTTGCACGTGACGTCACATCGTACTCACAACACCATTTTCATGGGCCAACAAACAAAAAGTCCTGTCATATTATAATCTTTTAGCAGTATCAGATACCAGATCACGACTAATAATGACAAGAATATACATTACATTAATTTAGTTTAATTTTCAATTCAGGATTTGAAGTAAATCACAAGTTACAGCCGATTTTGATGTCTTGTTTACATCACAAACCACTCCGCGCTCCACCAAGATGGCAGCGAAAACGGTCTGCGTATCGCGTCGTGCAAACCCTCTATATACAAACCACTTTTCGCGCTACATTTATTTTCGCGCTAGGCGAATTGAGCGCGAAGAGCGCGAACATTAATTTTGCGCGAAATAAACCATTTATACAGTAATAATTATATGAACTATATCAAAGCTATCATCATAAAATGTGGCAGGATTGTCATAAGTAACATTTTACGCAAGCTTCATGACGACTAAACATAGATACCATAGCAAATTTGTCATAATGCCAACCACTTTGATTCTCCAAGAAACATATGGAAAAAGAAAAACATGAACAAAATTATTTGGCATAAAAATTGACAAAATTTTCATATCTACCTCTTCCATTTAAAAACAAAATTCATATTATAAAAAGCACGTCTTGGTACCAAACTCTTGAATGGTTGAAAAGTCTTTCATTAAACTAATAGGACCAAGCTCCTTTTGTGCAATTCTTGTTCAGTATAGAAGATCTTTGATCAAACACGGTCACATTTTCTAAAATGTGTATTCAATTTGATTCTGTTTAAAGATAATTGATCAAGAGATTTGTAAACCAGTTTGTACATCACACAAAATTATTCAAACAAGATGAATACACAGATAGGTGACATGAAAGATGGTATCTAGTTGAAAAGGATGAGCACCTACATATGTCTTAAATATTAACACAAGCCGGGTAATCGGCTAGACGCATTTTGTCCTGCGTAGGTGTGTCCCAAACGTCTAGCAGATTCTTAAGGCTCATTCTCCGATAAACCGTGCAACTTTGGCTTTGGTTAGAGAAATGTTGAAATTTCGACTACTAACAACTCATGAAAAACATACAAAATCATAAACTCTTATGGTTTCTGAAGAAGAAAAAGTG
>JXSR01S040946.1:5285-17193 GCA_000969725.1 Ophiothrix spiculata | reverse complement strand
GTAACTTATGTCATACAAATTCAGATTCCGTGCTCCTTTTGATACGCCGCCTTAAGACAAGCTTCGGAAGGACTTGATAATGTACAGGATATGCGCCAAGTAATCTGTCGTACATGACAATGTTTAAATTAAAATGAAAATGAAAAGTTAGCTGGTGGCTAACTGTTATTTTCAAGTGTTAACATTTTGAACAAAATCCACTCAGTAATAACCACAGCCTTCCAGACATAACCAGACAAAACGAAGATAGTTTAAATGTTTTTTCAACCATGGTAGTGTATCAAATCATGTGATACCGTATCCGTGATACCTAACATTCAGATACGTAGCGGGATATAGAGAAAAAAAGATAAGTATTTGAAGTTGTGCAATTTTTTTCACTATAAAGGGTCTGAATCATGTCAATCCAAAACTTTCAACAAATAATATCTCAAAGAGTATTTTGATATAGATGGCCCTGATAAATATCTTCGCCTCTCCCTTTAAGTGTATGACTTGAACACTTGGTATAACATAGGGTTCAGATACTTAAATCTCTTGATATACCATTGTAAATAACATACAGTTTGTTCTTAGCTTTGAAAATATATTCCTTTAATACTGAATACTGTTTTGAAACCCGAAACGTTTTGAATTTATAAGGAGTTCAAAAGATGGATAGTAAAGATAAGTAAGATTTATACTTTTAGATATAAATAAGGCATGAGTTTGAATTTAATATCATATAATTTGAATATTTTTAGAGATTTTACTTTACATACTATGCATTTGAATAGGTGTATGACGACTTGAATAGTTGTGTGAGTGACAAGGTAGAAATGTAAAATCGGAAGGGTTTATTTCAATTTCAATAACCAAACATCTTAATATCCAACATCTAAGATTCAACATAAAAAATCTTATTTAAAAAAATGTTATAACTACATGGTTTTTTTGACACCCCATGTTGAAACATCCCAGACAAAATTCACATTAACGGAAATGTTACATTTTAATGCTCACTACATGTGTAAAGATGAATTATCGAATGTCAAAAAACACAACTCAACAAATCCATAATGCACTCAACAACATAATGGTGCTTAAAAGGGAGCAAGTAACTTTTGTCATACAAATTCAGATTCCGTGCTCCTTTTGATACGCCGCCTTAAGACAAGCTTCGGAAGGACTTGATAATGTACAGGATATGCGTCAAGCAATCTGTCGTACATGACAATGTTTAAATGAAAATGAAAATGAAAAGTTAGCTGGTAGCAAAATGTTATTGTCAGACATTGCCACATGTGTCCCAGTCCACGTTCAACCGAAAATTGAATATTCAGGGCCACCAAGCTCAAACGACCCTTTTCAAGGCACACAAACACAAAAGAGAAAAGAGAATGGCTTAATTGTGTCCTCCATTAATAAAACATATGCACGACATAATTGGACAGAACTATTTTTATGCCTTCCTATTCAAATAAGTGTATCACTACGACGCCTTTATTAATTTTCCCAATTCTTTCACCATTTTAAAGGTAAATCTATGATCTATTTAGATATATACATTTTATGTTCATGATATCTCTTGTTCTTAAAATATGGCTTTCATTTAAATATTGCAGTTTTTTTGACTCACTCGGATTTTATTTTTGAATAGATATAGTTCTGGAGCTTTACACTTTGCTCGTAAAACGAAACCCCTCCGGAGGGTCTCGTTTTACGAGCAAAGTGTAAAGCTCCAGAAATATATTTACGGGGAAACAAAACGATAAGATGAGACTGATACTGGTTTCATTGTTTTGAGCTAGAGGGAAATACAATAAATACAGTATGGAATTGTAAAAAATATGTATGAACACACATATATTAATTTAAGTAATATACGAGGGTCATTCAAAAAGTTCTACCTGTTGTATCATAACTTTTGTTCTAATAAAGGTAGCTTCTTGAAAATTGGCAAAAATATAGTTAAGAATGTCACCTACACATGGTACAACAATTATATCAATATCTTTTCTAGATTTCTGTAGGTGACCTGAAAACCACGGTAAGTTTCGGTACATCGGAATCGGTCAGAATACGTGCAACAGTTTTAAAAGTGGCTCGAGTACAGTGAATTGAAAAGGCCATAATATAGCCATGTAGTATTGCTTTACAGTGAAAATTTTATAAAACATAAGAATGGACATACATTTATGCGGGGTAATTAAAAAAACTGACCCAAACTGAAAACAATGGTTGTTCACAAGCATAACAGTGATGGGAACAAATAGCCCCTGCAGCAATAATATCAAAATCAACAAAGACACAGTTTACGACGAAATTGACCTAAATAAAACAAGATGTAAAATAATGGCATTATGAAGCTTTATTTTAAACTTTATTTTCATGGTAGATACCAAGAGGAACCAAATTCAATTTTTTGACTGAAAAGTGTGGTGTAGTAGCTTTAACTTTTGTTTTTTTTACATAAAAACGCACTTGGACAAGTCACGCTACAGAGAAACACTCCTTGCTAATATTCGTAACCTGAAAAAGTATAAGACATCCTTTCAAATATTGGGATTCTGGGTAATTTCTATCTGTAACAAGTTTACTTTATCAGTGAAAACTGACTTGTCGGACTGTAAGGTACACTTTCATTTCAAATTTGTTCTGTAAATAAATAAGGTTTGGGTATACTGATGATTGTTTATATGGCTCATTCCAGTGAAAACTAAACCTTTTTTCATTTCAAGCAAAAAATCAGCTTTTTTATTCGACAATATGAGCAGTTTTTTCAGTCATACGTTTGTTACTCGGTATGTGAAAAGTATTTTCTAATCAGAAATTTTGACTTTTTTCTACCCGTGCATGAATGAGCACATGTTTTCATTCAAAAATGTCACAAACGTTACCAAAAAGTTACACCAAAATGTCACAAACGTTACCAGACGTTACCAAACAAAACAGTGCATTTAAAGAAATCCTGACGATAGAATTTCCTACCACTTTTATGAACTATTTGTAAATATGTTACCAATCATCTGTGAAAAGTGCAATAAAAAATTTGCTTACATGTCAGAGAAATTTTATTTTAAAGTCATTTGGAGCAAAAAACCATTTCCGTGCGCGGTCACAAACGTTACCGAACGTTACATAAACTTTATTCAGTATTTTGGCAATTATTTTAATCTTTATACACCTGCATGTCTTGATCCCACCACTGAGCACCATTATCAACAACAACCTCGTTGATATTATGTTTATGCTAGGTTCTGTGGCCATTTAAAAGTGAAATTTTCCAATTTTTCGGTCACAAACGTTACTTTGGAATCACCCATATATAAGCTGTACACGTAATTTCAGTTGTATTGTCATTAGATATTTTACCGTTTCCGGTGTACCAAAACTTACCGTGGTTTTCAAGTCACCTACAGAAATCTAGAAAAATATTGATATGATTGTTGCACCATGTGTAGGTGACATTCTTAGCTATATTTGTGTAAATTTTCGAGTAGTTACCTTTAATAGAACAAAAGTTATGATACAACAGGTAGAACTTTTTGAATGACCCTCGTAATTTAAGAGAACAAGATACTTAGCTACGCGATATCTCATTCTTATATAGACAAAAAATAAAGAATTTCCCTCAACCAAAATGTTAAAATCATATGATTGCGACTGCTTTGATATAGCTATATTAATTTTTCATGACGAAATAAAGGCAGCTTTATACAACGTTTACCAATTTACATTTAACGTTTTCCAATTTGCAAATTCCATTAGTAAAAAATTCTAAATCAATTTTTAAATCAATCTCTGACTAAATAACAGTTCATATTTCTGACGCATTGGTTCCCTTTTCGTCATAAACAATCAGTAAAGATATTATCAGTACATTACGGAATGTTACTCAAAACAATATCATTATTCATGTTGTTATCGTGTTGGAGAACTTACAACAAAGGCCTTTTCAAAAATTACGCTTTTGTGCACATCAAAGCAAATACCAGGTGTCACAAAAAATGGTTACATGTAGAAAAATGATTGTTTGCAAAAACTATAGCAGTTGGAGAATTCAAATGTTGCATAACTTATTATACATACCTTTGCTAGATGTATAAAACAAAATTTGTATCTCAGCATTATTATTTCTTGAGTTATCAACAAAGATATATACCTATGTCAGAAACGTATTTTTTTAAATTTCAACAAAATTGAAAGCATGTCCGTTTGATGTAATTTTAACCCTCGTTTAACCCCATGTGAACTTGAAATTGACAGACCCAAACTTAGTTTTTGTATACCATAGTATAAGCTAGGGTTTCTTCTTCCCATTGATACTAAGATCATAAAACTTCGACAAGCTATTACGTATTTATGACGTCATAAAACATTACAGGTCTGAAATTATGTCGAAATCTGATTTGGGCAAAAATGGCCACCAATTCAAAATTTTGTTGATTCTGTTATTT
Source organism: Ophiothrix spiculata (assembly GCA_000969725.1). NCBI lineage: Eukaryota > Metazoa > Echinodermata > Ophiuroidea > Amphilepidida > Ophiotrichidae > Ophiothrix > Ophiothrix spiculata. The sequence continues at coordinate 12,754 of JXSR01S040946.1, read as the reverse complement.
CTAAATGTCAAAAATCGGACTTTTGCTACTAAATAAAGAAAATGTTAATTCAAACATTATCCTATAAGTTTAAGATTATTTTTTTCAAAATTTACACACGTGTGCTGTTTAAACAGTTAAAGAATTAATGTTACCCATGAAAATGTGATTGTGCTTTATGCGTATTCATTAATTTTCGCGCCACAACTTGATTGACAGGTTCAATATAAACAACTCTTTCTGGAATGCATGGATTGCAGGTATCCCTAATTTGCATAATAGATAAACTGAGAGAGTTCAATTATTATTCATTAAAATTGTATCAAATTTGATTTAATATAAAGTTTGATCATGATCATTTAGAAAAAATGCACATTAAAATATCACGAAACGTGTATGCTTATTATTTGGTTGAACTTTGAAAAAATGCGTTTCTGACATAGGTATCTTCTTTTGTTAATAATTCAAAATCTAATAAATCTGTGATATCAAAATTTTACAAGTATTTAGTAGAGAGTGGTAATATAATTGGTGCAAAGTTTCCTTTCTCTACCCATTATCGTTCAAGCACACGGTCATTTTTCTACATGTAACCAATTTTTGGGACACCTGGGTTAGATGCTTAGTGCTTATAAACATCTCGATTGTTTGTTTTATTATTAGTTATAAAGACGTTCCTTAGCAAAAGCAATATATATCACAACCTACATGCAAGCTAATATTGCAATGAAAAAAAAAGACGCTTGTAGTTGTCTCAATCGTTCAAGTAACTTTAACGCAAAGCGTGATCTATCGTCTATAATTGGTCCTTAGCGGGTTACACGATGTCTTACGTGGAGATCTATGTAAACGGTTTAAAAAACTACAGATGTCTAATATCTCACTTAAATGATTGTAAATGATTACGTAATTGTTCAAACATTTCAGATGACAGTATACAATCAAATGCAGTGCTGATTAATGTTAACCTTTTCTTTTTCTTTTCTTTTCATGCATGCTTCTTGTCTCATTTTGGAAATATGGAATCAGGTGAGTAAAGAAAATAAAGCAATTAATAGCATATCAGGCAAATGACCAAATCTGCACAATGGATCAACATAACACTTATTGTATTTATTATATATTCAATTTGGTACGCATTTTTGACCAGCATGTATAGTTTGGTGAAAATGAAAATGAAACATTCAATGCAGGATAGCTATTATATTATGCATTTGAAAAAAATCATAGGACGGGTCTTGAGTATTAGTATTTATATATCTCTAATTTCCTTGTAATCATATAAAAACGATACAAAATTTCGGACGAAATATACCCAACTGTAGCATTTTCAGCATACTGATTCAATCTCATACGCAACGATGATTATTCATGTCATAATATGTTGTGTATATGCTGTGTATATATTTAGAGCAGGTTGCCTCTGAAACAAATCCACAATTGTGAAACTTCCATTTAGCATTTTAGTGTTTTTTCTTTTACATTGAGCTAATAAATTTGGTTTTATATATAAAATGATCATTCAGAACTTTTTAATGATGTTGATAAAGCACTTCACAAACAAATAACAGAAAATCCTTCACATGAAACTAATGGAATGTTTTGATTCAAATGATCAAAGTGAAAATGAAGTTGGCGTTTACAGCACTATAATCGTAGTATATTATGTTTTATCACATGATGCTCATAAAAGATTCTAATCATATCCAAAAAATACAAGTTAAGCAAAAGAATGATATACGCAAACATCATTGCGGGCGATAATTTAATCAGATGCAGTTTGATAGATACAAGCATTGTGCAAAAGATATACTCCTAAAAAGTGCTTTATTTCAGACGTCAACACTGAAATATTTTTCAAATTTCCTCTAAAAGCAATTTGCCTTCACCCATTACGTGTACAATTTTGCAGAAGCAGTTCTGATCTAGAATGAAATTGGCAACCATGCATGAATAGCAACCTTTTTGCAAAACATTCATTATAATTATTTAAATGATGATGAAAACGAGAGCAGTGATGCCATTTACCTCAAGAATTGGTCCACACTTCTCATCAAGATCCCTTTATTAAGCGAGATAACGCACGCATGGCTCGTTTGATATATAAAATACGTCTCTAAATTATTATCATCATTTCCTGTTGAGTCTATTGCTGGATGCATCTAATTTTTATTGCTCTTGAACCTAATTGAAACAAAATTTAGAATTGTCATGTCACTATGTTTTTATAAAGAGTCTCATTATAGTCTAGAAAATGGCATTTAGCAATTTGAAAACAAAACCCAATGAAATTGTTTGTGTACTTACGTCTATCGTGTTAGTACGTATGATCAGTGGTACCATTATCGGTATGATCATTGTTTGGAACCTAATTGTACGTATTGAGCTAATTTGGCAAGAAATGGTGCCATTACTGCCGTAGCGTTTTATTGGTACCCATATTATTGTCTTCTAAAACTCATTGTCTGCTGGACAATTTTAGAGGTAGGACTTTCAGTTATTAAATCGAGTTACAGCATTAATACCCCAAATTTTCCTAAATCCCAGATCCTGTTCGTCCTCTAACTGAAAAGGAAGGGTGACTTTGGGCTTCACCTGCCAGGGTATTTGCTCATGTGCGTTCCTGGCATCCCCTGCGAGAAAGGTTTATCACAATAACCACATTAATATGGTTTCTCTTTGGTGTGTGTTCTCTCTTACCCGAAATATATCTGGCAGTGGTACCAATACCAAAGAGAGCTCTGCATTAGTGCACATACCCAATGTCGCAAGAAATGGTAATTTTCATCAAATATGCACTGCAACACTTAACAAAGGATATTCATACTAAATTTACCCATTAATACAAAGCCTTTCTGGAGTTGCTAGTTTGAAGACATGTTACCATGGTTACCATGTAAACAAACTAAGCACGAATTGTTTGATTACTTTGTTTTGTGCAATGCGATTTTCAAAAGGTTCCTTTCACTCACGAATAAGAAAAAAACATTTCTGTTTTTCAAGTACCATTAGGCCGAGTAAAAAAATAAATATATTTTTCGTCCCCTCCCGCATCGTTTTTAAAGATTTTGAAAAATAATTTTTATTTTTTGTATTTCATACATAACTTATTTGTAAAAAGTGTTTGAAAAGTTTAAGCCTGTGCAATAGATTTGCTTCTATTCAATAAGCATTTTAAAGCATATTTTGTTTTAATCAACCCTCCAGTATGTCCAAAACTCAAAAATAAAAAGGGCCTCCTCCTCTTCAAATAAAACATCTGGTATCGATGCGTTGGGTGAGAATGGGCCATTATTGGACGATTTTGCATTGGCATTGAAATAAAAAATAAAAAATACCTCTTCCTCCTTTTTTTTTCAAAAACCTGGACGAGAAACATGTTTTATTTTTTACTTGGCCTTAGTATTTTTCAATTTATGCACAGATTACCGTTATGTGATAGGCTGTCCTATACAGCTTGGCTCAAACCAAAACCGAAGGTTTTTGGCTTGTGTTTGTCGAGCAAGACTGTTCTCTTGTGCACTTTCTTGGCACTTGCATGCGATAATTTTGTGTCACAATTAGCACTTTAATACGGTTTCTCTTTTGTGTGTGTTCTTTCATGCACATTCTTGGCAGCAGAATGTGAGAAACGTTTGTCACAACAGCCACATTGATAAGGTTTCTCTTTCGTATGTGTCCTCTCGTGACTTGTCCTGTGACTTGACCGTGTGAAGCATTTGTTGCAATAATTACATTGATACGGTTTCTCTTTGGTGTGTATTCGCTCATGTCTTGTCTTGTCACTTGCCCGTGAGAAGCATTTGTTGCAATTATTACATTGATACGGTTTCTCTTTGGTGTGTATTCGCTCATGTCTTGTCCTGTCATTTGCCTGTGAGAAGCATTTGTTGCAATAATTACATTGATACGGTTTCTCTTTGGTATGTGTTCTCTCATGTCTTGTTCTGTTATTTCCCTGTGAGAAGCATTTATTGCAATAATTACATGGATATGGTTTCTCTTTGGTGTGTATTCGCTCATGTTCTGTCCTGGCACTTGCATGCGAGAAACGTTTATCACAATAATCACATTCATATGGTTTCTCTTTGGTATGTGTTCTCTCATGTCTTGTCCTGACATTTGCCCGTGAGAAGCATTTAGTGCAATAATTACACTGATATGGTCTCTCTTTCAAGTTGGTTTGTGTTCCCCTGTACGAACTGTCCTGTGAGAAACGCTGTTTCCTGCCAGCAAAATGTTCCGTGTTTTTCGTCAGTCCAGGAATAATCTTATTTTTATAGGGAATACGTCTGCGTGGCCTTTGGTGTCGTCTCATATGATTTTTGAAACGTTCAAAGTATGGAAGAAACATTTTACAATATTTGCAAGAATACGGTTGTAGGAACAAGTTACTGAAAGCTGCTGGTCGTGACATGGTAAATAAATTCACGAGGTGAGATGCAGTATTCAACTTTCAGAACAAATTGGCACTGAGTGCAAAGATCGAGACCTCTGCTCGCTGAATTAGCAAGCCCGACTTCAGGACACACGACACTAAATATATAATTATTGTTGATATGTGACTTCTTATAATGAGACATGTGTCGTTCATACGACAAACATGGCTAGGGACACTTTTTGTAGTTAGTAGACATTTTCGATACCTCCTACAGGAGCTTGCTTGAAGGTAATTTGACTTATTGTTTGAACAAACATAATTTATTTTGTGGATGTTATGTTTTAACAATATTGCAGTCTAAATTTCGCAACGGATAAAGTAGTTGTCTAGTCTACAAATGGGTAAACCATTTTGAAGAACTCTCTTGATGCTAAATATATTTGGAATAAACATGTGTTCGTATTTGATATAATTGTCATTAAATGGTCATGGGTGTCCAAATTGGTCGTTAGGTAAAAGGCTTGTAATTGTTACAAGGCACATCTTCCTTGTTATACAAATTGTGCCATGTGTTTTGGGGACAACTATATATTATGTATTTATTATAAGTACACTAACATATAGTATCCAAAAAAGTACATGCTTGTAATTCTTGGACATTATGTGTTAGTGCAATATAAATAGCCAAATAATTGCTTTTACTAATATTTTAGGAACCTTTTTCCCAAAGACTACAGACAGACACCTATGGCTGTTTGTTTTATTACATATTTTATTTTTCTAAATGGGCACTGTGTGTACACAGCTTTACCAAAGCATTAGGACAGTGCAACAAACGGTTATACCATTAGTACACAACTACATCATCCGTTGCAAAGGTTTTTCAAAATTTAAGAGTGTACCAATGAATTGTTTGTGAAATTTTACTGATATTTACTTTTATTGATATGTCAATGAGCTAAATTCATTGGCTCAGTGACTCTGATAAGCAAGATACAACAAAAAAGATATTCATCTTTTGAAAAATACTTAGCAAGTACTACCCTACTATAAGATAAATAGATCTATGTTTCTTATCGCGCACGAGCACCTGATGCATATATGGGAACGTGAGGAGGCTGTTATCTAAGAGCACTCAATATAATTCGGTCAGATTTTTCAGCATACCCCAATTTCAGTCTCTTACTCAGCGCTGATTGCTCATGCCAGATTGCTAACATTTGAACTACGTGTATGCTGAGTAAGATATGTGTAGAGCGGGTTGCGCAAAATACTCCATGCTGCCTTGTCGATACATGCTAGATACAGTGCTGTCATATATGCACTTTATAAACCCGTAAGCACATGTTGTGCCTGGATTCATATACCATAAGTGGCATATAAAAGTAAGATACTATAGTACAAAGCTAGGTACTTATTACCATCGGCTTTTCTGTATTTCCTGTCTTTGTGGATTATATATTACTAACATGAAATTACAAAAACCATGGAAATATATGCTGATATATCTTACCCTATGGAAAATGTATACCTGTGAATAAATAGCAATGCTGCTTGGTGCCACGGATAAGCTTTAATAACATATATTTGGAATTATGTCGTCGGCATCAGCAACACAGAGGCAAGCTATACGGAAATGTAAAAGTGCAACATTTAATATAGATGGGTATAGTTATACTATTGGTGAGTAATTAAATGAAAATATGTTGTGTTTTTTTTAGTTATTTGCCTCATAGTATTAGGAAACCTGTTGTACTGTAAATAAAGTTAGACAGACTGCATGAATTATATATTCTTTTCATCATAAATGATATTGAAGTGTTTATATTCTATAGACATTCTGTTCATATAAATAAATCACTTCTAGATTACTTTTTTTTTTAAATCTGACGTCTGTAAATATTAACATTTGAAAATAAAAACCTTTCACGTGTCAACCTAGCAAAAACGTCAAACCACCTATTACTGGACCCAAAACTAAAATTCAAGCAAATTTTGAGTATTTACTAGTGTTGCATTATTGACATTCAAAGTGTATATGGTTGAAAAACTGAACAATCATTTGTACTGCTTATTAAAAATCACAACTCCTCATGATGTTAATAAAACATCCACAGGAAACCATTAATAGGAAATTAATGGAATGTTTTGCTTGAATGTTCACTGTAAAATCAATGTTGATATTTGTAACGTTGTATATCTTGTATATAATTTTCATCATATGATGTCCGTCAGATATTTCATTTTTTCTTTAGGGCAATATTAAATAGTTTCGATGTATTCAGACACTGTTAAGGCTCTGCACATCACTGTATTATAGAGCCCAAACGTACGAATAAAGCTGAATTCATACTCGACGCAAACGCAAACGCACGACGCACCGAGCATGTGCAGTAAAAGATTTGAGGAGTTCCAATCAATCGATATCAAAACGCAACACCGAATGCAGCAACGCAAATCGAGTTGAGGAAAGCTCAACTTTCCATTGCGTTTTCATGTCATCGGCTGCCGCAGTCCGTTTGCGTTTTGAGAGTGAATTCATCTGCGGTGCCGTTTGCGGTGAAAATTATTGGAAACGCAACGCATTGCGTTTTAAGTATGAATTCAGCTTAACGTACACTGTTTCGACCATTTAAATACATGTATATCTTTTACCAAACCAGTGTACGTAATTTGTACGTTATTCGTGCGTTTCATAATGTGTGACAGATTTCTTAACGGGAGAAGAATATTCATCAAGAGATATTGACCAAAAAAGCTTATTTTGGCATCTTACCTCTTTTAACAATACACTTTTTTATATTTCTTGGCAGGGCACACAAAGTTACAGTCAGCCTAAGCCCGAAATATTTTATTATGTTATATTTTATGGAGCAATTTGCTGTCAGATAATTATCACTACCAGGCGCGTATCTTGGGGGGGGGTCCTTACCGGCACGTGCCCCCCGGGGTCATCAAAGGGGCGCACAAAAGGGAAAAGAAAAAAAAAAGAGAAAGAAAGAAAAAGAGAAAAGAAGAAAAAGAAAGAAAGAAAAAGGGGAGGGAGGGGCGAAAAAAAAGAGAGAGAAGAAAGAGGGGGAAAGAAGGGGAGAAAGGGGGCGCAAATGGA
>JXSR01S040945.1:1462-31948 GCA_000969725.1 Ophiothrix spiculata | reverse complement strand
GCACTAGTGCAAAACGAAAAGTGAGGCAGATAAATGGCGTCGGCAGGTGACCTGAGGTCAGGACTAGTCCATTTTACGTTATAGGGGTGCTATAATGCTTTGGTCCCATACCACTCCGAGAGAGGTATGCAAATTAGTTTCAGTCAACATCGTTACAGAGGTAATCAGCCCAGTGTAATAGTTTTTGATACACCTTGTATATGAAGCATTCATGACGTGGGAGTTTAAAAGAACGTACGTTGGCCATCAATCTTTACTAAAAGTATAACATCAAAGATAACCCAACAGATATAAAAGAAGTATAACATCAAAGATAACCCAACAGATATAAAAGAAAGATCCCAAACAATGTCATTATTGTTGAAACATCATATAGAGCAACTTGGGAGTAAACAGATTTGGGTCAGAGCTGTCAGAATCTGAAACCTTGATTGATGATGGCCTTGAAAATGCTGCACCTAATAAACAGCATCTATGGGTTGAGGATGATGACTGATGACAAATGATGCACCTGTTTGGACAAGGTAGGTTTAAGGGAGGTCGGAGCCTCACGATTTCTGAAACTTTATTATCGATGGTTCTTGGGAATGTTTTTTCAATTTTTTGTAGTTTTGAAATTTTTGGTCCGAATAGGCCAAAAAATATTTTTTTTCTTCAAAAAGTCATGATTTTTGGGCATTTTTTGGCTCTTTTTGTGAAAACTAAGCAGTTAATCAAAAATTTGAGAAAACATTTCCTAAAACTATTGATTAAGATGATTTTTACTTATTTTGGAAGAATTTTATCAAATTATACTTTTTCTAGGCTTGTTCAAAAACATTTTGGCAAAATAACTTGTTTTTGGTGAGTTTCTAAAAAGCAAGTTCTTAAAATTTGAATTTGATGCTATAAATGGATTCCTTGTAAAAATGTCCTTTCTAATGTCCTTTCTGTGGTAAGCCCCTTACTCCATGGGAAGACAAACCAATTCAAATGATTTACATTATTGCAATTACCTTCTTGTCGTCTGCTGACAATGTCCTCCATTTCTGGGCAGCAGCTTTAGTTAGATCTGTGTCTTCTAATTCAGGATTGTCTTCTTGTATTGAAGCTTTGTTTTGACTAAACCAATAATTGAATGCTGATGGTGCTCTGTAAGGAATAGCATTTGCAAACACATCAGTACTAGTCTATTTTCCAAAATTTTCAAAGCCACTACATATAATCTAGAAATTCAAAAGGAGAATTGTTGCTCGCTGTCATTTTTAGTTGACTGTGTAACCCCTATTGGGCAGCCTCCATTTTGGATTGTCTCTCATGGAAGGCAAGTTATTGTTCCTTAATCATTTTACAGCTATGCATGTCACATTTCAAGAGACTAGCAGGAAAATTGGCTTACATAGCGTACAGCAAGTTAACAGATGCTGCTGCAAACGCAGACATAGTTTCCATGTGATAAAATACACATGCTGTTTATGCAATAGTGAACATTTCTGCCTAGCTTATTGGGGCTAATTTCCAAATCTTTCGGAGGTAGAATTAACTCTGCTCCATGAGAATCGACAAAATGGCTACAAGGACAGATTCTCCTTTTTAATTCCTTTGATTCTGATGCATTTATTGTAATAATAAAGAATACAAATCAGCAAGAAAGAGGATGACCTCATCAGTGTTAGTACTGCTTTCCTTGAGAACCCAATCAGATTTATTTCCAACACAAAATATGCCAGTAAAGTTCTATATAGATGCAGATTGAAGCTCTCTGCACCAGAAGAAACTTGAGGAAACCAATGATTTGAAAAAGATCACAAGTCTCACTATTGGTAGGCAAGGTAAGTACCACTGTGCAGGATTCAATTATATCTGCGTTAGAGGTGCCAAATATTGTTAGTAAATTGGAAAAGAATTGATCGATCTTAACGGGTTCGGACAAGTTTTGAACTGTCAAGCTTTCGTCAGGAGTAGCTTTGACTTCTTCAGGACAAATATTATAAAGACACGTGGGCTGTCACTTCCCACTGATGACTCGCATGAGCCTTTCACTGAAGGCTGCCCCTTGCCAACAGTTTCACACAAAAGTAGGTTGCCCCTTACCTCTATGTTAAAGAAAAAAAGTGAAAAAGGCCTTTTTGCTTGAGACTTAGTTATGTCAAGTTGACAAGGAACTGGTTAAGACAATAAAATGTGATCTGATCAAAGTATTTGCTTAGACTGAGTTTTCATATATTCAAACCAAATGGTGTGTGAAATGACATGCATCCATGTAGTCAGCAAGCATATGTGAGGGTGGCATGGTGCAAGATAACTCACCCAGGGGTGTGATTGGCCTTTTGGAAAAAATCCCGGCTGCTGAAAAACCAGCGTTAAATTGGTCTAGAATGACCAAGATCGGGCTGAAAACAAATAAAATAGTCCAAATTTTGAACAAAGAAATCCTGAAATCTACACAAAAAATCCTGAAATCAGGGAAAATCCTGAAGAATCACACCCCTGCTCACTATAATCATGTGTATTTACAAATCTTACATCCAAATTCCACTTACTTTTTACTAGTAGCACCATTGACTTCTTTCTCTGCGTGTCCATTCTGTTTGGATTTCACCACCTCCTTCTCAGCGTGCCCATTCATTAATGTTTGCTGCTTGACCTTTGACCCAAACAATGTCGCCTGCATCTTGCCTTTCTTGGGTGCTATAGTCACTTTTTCGGCTTCTTTGGCTGCAAAATAATATCAATATTTCCATTTAACAACATTACATTTTTACTTTATAATGTCATAAATGCACAATAAGGTGTGGAATGAAATGACCACTCGTAGACATTAAAAAGAAGTTGACACTTGCACCAATAGGCTTGTTAAATCCAGCGGTCTAATCCCATTTTCTAAAGTCACCTTGATTGGGAAAAGGTACCAAAAGTAGGTAATTCTTAACCATTTCTTTACCTATTAAATGTTTTATAAATGTTGAAATAGTCAATTGTAATAAACCTTTTCATAGATAGTACCATGACATTGAATATGTCCCAGAGATTTGAATTGATTGGAGTCCCATTGTGCTAGTCTCATTTTCAGGGTCATTATGTATATGAATATCTGAATCTGGAAGTCTACAGTTGTGAGTATGTCTATGATGAGTTCAGGGCTCACACAAATGCTGAAATAAATAATAAGTCCTTAAATATAAATGACTCTTGCACTTAACATTTTGAAAAGTTTTTTCTATTGGAATGATATCGAAAAATGAAAATGGCACTTATATACGAATAAACACAGATCTGAAAAACATAACCTACCAGCAGCTCTTTTAGCCCCAGGTGATATTTTCTTCATGTTGTCAAACACTTTGGATCCTTTAGTGGTTTCTGTTGGTGATGCTACAGTAGACTCAGGTTGGCTGGACTTCTTGAACGGGTTCCTCCTGCTTGGCTGGCTACTTGGTAGCACTGATTTAGGGACAGAATCTGCAATGACAAGGTAGCAATAGAGTCTGGTGAGTATTAACCTGCCAATTAATTTGGGTAAAACAGTAGAAAGCATTTCCAAAATTTATTTAGGTGCACTTGTGAATGCTGTTCACAATTACTGCATTTAATGCATGGATTCAATAAGCCTTTTTGAGGTTTGGCTGACATTGCACACTCGACTACACATCTTTTGTGTTTCCTAGGTTTTACCCAAACAAAAGTACGCCCTCTCCTATTGTTATCTTAATTTTACCCATTTGGAATAGCGTCCTCTCCTTTTGTGATGGTCATTCTTCTAAAAGGCTTATCAGCAGGACAAGTCATTGCAATAATATTAAAACAGATTTTGTCATGTTAGAAATCTTTAGCAACAAGAACTCAATGACATATACACTCCCAGTCAAAAGTGTTTGCGCACAAAGCCTTTAACCAGCCATATCTCGAGAACCGTTCACCATTTACGTAATATTTTTTCTGATTTATATTTTACATTTATAGATCTTAAGACAAGGTTGGCAATTTCCCTGGTCGATACATGGGAAATACCATTCAATGAATATGTATTTTCAAGACCCCATGGGGGTTAACCTAACATAAGTATGTTTTTGTCATTAGAATGTCATGTGAACAATTTTAAATTAATTTGCTTCAATAATAAAATTATTTATGACAAAAATATGCAAAAGGCATGTTTTATATTCAATGTCTATGTCGATGATACATGATGTTACTGGAGTGCTGAGATGTTGAGGGGGTCAGACTATTTTTATTCAACATATCGGATTTGCGTATTGATCATCAACAGACACACACACACACACACAAAAGTTCAAAACTGCTGTTAAAAATATATTTTTCAAAACTCCTTAGGAGTGTTGAGTCGGCCAAAAGCATACTATTAACTGAATTAAACCATTTTTAAAAAACTGTTCCTTATTAAACACAAATCATATATTTCTCTCAATGAAACTTTTTTTAGTAGTAAATGCGCATGCTGTTCACTAATCTTTAAATGTTTGAGGATTTACGAGTCATCCACTGAATATCATGCTGAAAACACCACTTACCCCTCCCCACCCTAGGGGAATGATTTTTGTGTCTTATATATATGTGCATGTCTGTGGTAGTTGATTAACATAATTAATGTATTAAAGCATTAAAGCTGTAAAAACACTTCTTTTTTAAGTATTTCCCACTTCAGCCAAAATTTACTTGGTGGTATTTACCGGTAAACCTTGTCTAAAGTACTCAACAGGAATTGCATTTACCGAATTTGACAATATGGCGTGCTAAACATACTGCATACTTTCTTCCGCACATTCAAAAACGTAGTTTAAATGCATAACTGCACATTTGTTGCAAATCTTATAACCTGAAAATGTTCTTTACGGTTACACAGTGATAACGAGCACTGAACTAATAAACTACATAGGTACATAGCAAAAAGTGTGTGACAGTGTGGTGTATTTCTATATGGTCCAGGAAATCGGCAATTTTTATTGTTATGGTATAGATTGAATATCAGAGAAAACATAGATAATCTATATAGGATACATTAGGCACCTATAAAAACATGAATTTTTCAGAGTCTTGGTCGTTTGATATAATAATTACGTTTTTGCCCGTATTTAAGCGTGCGCAAACACTTTTGACCGGGAGTGTACATGAAATTGATTCTCATATCTGGATGCTATGAGAATCATTATGAGAATGTTTGGATTCTCACCAAATTTCTGGCCCTGTGTTTTGCTTTTAATGATGTATACAAGTCTCCACACAAGGTGAGCTAAATCAATCATATGAGAATTCAGAACTGCAAGCAGTACCTGTTTTTGGTTTCAATGATACAAATGGATTCCTTCTTTTCTTCATCTCTGGTAGATCCTCTTCATCCTGCTCCATGTCTTCCTCTTCCACCTCCTCCTCCTCTACTTCCACATCTCCATCCTCCTCTTCCTCCTCCTCACTCTCCTGTTGCCGTGATGTTGTGGCATTACTCCTGGAGGACCAGTCTGAAGTTGGTCTGCTGTAACTAATAGACAAAGGGTGGCATTGATTATCAAACACTTTAAGAATGACAAAAAGAAATTGATGAAAATTAGTGGCAATGTCTTTTTTACAACTTGCAATTTATTTAAGATGAAACATGTGACTGAAAAAAATGGCCATTAACTTGGGAAGTACAAAACTATACCCAGTAAATAATGCAGCATCTGCATGTTGCAAAATATGTATCTAGACTGAAACGCTCTCACATTGCCCGTTATAATAATATGATTTGCCCCATACTATTTCAGTTATATCAATTTGTTGAATTAAATTTGGTGTCCCAAATTCAATTCCACACGTAATAGTATAGGAAAGTGCATGTGTCCATTTTGTGCATTTGCATTATGCTAACAAAACGTTTTCGAGACAAATATGCATGTGGATGATCTCAGATAGTCATAATTCTTCAGTTTATACTGTATTAACTCAAATCTATTTTTGATCCAAATCTTTTAGTATTGCTTTAATACTTATTTTTGACCCTCATTTTTTAAAGTTTTGTACACTGTATTTCTAGAAGAGGTGAAATATAATTTAAAGATAATGAATAGCCACAAAAATACTTGCAATAGAGAGAGGGTTGCACATCATGTAAATTTCTAAGCATATGTGATCGTCCATCCCAAACCAGCCGTAAATACCACCACTTGTCATTTTCAATTTTTTAATTATTTGCAAAGACCAAGCTTTAAAGATTAAAATGACACCTTAATGAACTTCACACGATTTCCAGAAGTTATGGTCCGTAAAAGGTTGCCAGGGAGCAAAAAGTAAAACTGAGATAAACATGTTTAAAGATGAGTAAGCCGTATATTTTCTGTTGATTTTCATTAAAATATGCAGATTTATTTCACTTTTCCTATCATTTTCTTGAAATGAAACTTTGCTGGTATGTTGTAGTATGCCCAAGGATTGTGAATCTGTCAAAAAATCAATTTCGGCAAATTATGACATTTTTTTTGCTTTTTCACCTGCAAAGCAAAATGAAGTTTCTGGCATTTACGGCTCATACGGGTTGGACAGCCACATATGTTGCCATTATGATACCTTGTAGTGTAAGTCTCTTCTTCCTCCTCCTCCTCTTCATCCTCAGCTTCCATCATTTCTTGCGCAATCTTACTTAATCTTTCCGCCAGTTGTATCCTTCTTGAACGACTCGCGTATTTGATGGCTAACCCTACTGCATGCTCCGATGTCATCAGACGACATATTTCTGAGGCACGGTATTCTCGATCTGTTTTACATGCAAGCTGAAAAGGAAATGAGGATATTTAAATATATATATAATTCACTACAATTAAAAAGCAAGAAATGTTGTTGTAGTCCCCGACTCTGAAACTTGAGTGAAACTTTTCATGGACGGTCTTTCGAGTGTTTTCTTGCAAAACAAAATGTGCAAAAATTATTTTAATTTAAGAGAAATTTTCAATGAGATCTTATATTCATAGATGCAAGTCATTTCATCGAAACAAACCTTAAAAACCATGAATTCTTGCAAAATGATCTAAAATGGGTTAAAAACAAATGAAAGTATGTAATTTTTAGGTTATAAAAACCTGAAATCAGACCTTAAGCTTCAGAAAAAACCTGAATTCAAGCTAAACCTAAACTAATTTCTAAGACTCCTGAGAACTGTTAATAAGGTAAAATGGTGCAACTTACAGCAAATAGTTTCATAATACTGTCTTGTTTTTCACGTTCTGCTGCTTGTTTAGCAAATTCATCTACATCGTACCCAAGTGCTGATGCATGCTGGGAGTGTTGACTTAATAGGTCAGACTTCCAGTAAGCTTCCTGAAAGGAAATGCAAAACAATCAAAATACAAACAAATTTATGACAAGTTCTGTTCATAATATATAGATTTAGAAATATTAAGGAGCTCGTGTGGTCTAGTGGAATAGAGCAGCACTCCGAATCAGGGTGTGAGTTCGAGCCCCGCAACAGGTTATGTCCTTGGGCAATACATTTAATCCCAATCGCCTCGTTGAACCAAGCGTTATCATAGGTAGTTACTATAATATACTCAATAGGTGCCGTGATTGTAAGGCAGCTGCGTAAGTCGGTTATATTCTATTGGTAACGGAATAAATGTAAAGCGCTTTGATCAATTCTGGAAAAGCGCTATTGTAAGCACCTACATATTTTTTAAATAAAAAGATGCAGGTTAGGCTATGCATGGTCTTTCTTATAAACACAAGTTGTAGCAATTTTGTACAAATAATGACACCCTGGATCATATCATTTACTAATACCGACAGCTAAATCATAGTACGCATTCAATTAAGAAATTTAAGGTGCTTATTGGACGAAAAGCCATAACCATTAGGTGATTTCAGAGAGTTCTATCATTTACCGGAAAGCCACAAATAGTACTTTGGAGAGGTAATTTAAATTCTCAAGTGTTCTAATTACATGTTGCATGCTCATAGCTAGATACATGATTCCATTTCAAAAATTATCCCCCCCCCAAAAAAAAAGCATCAATGAAACATATGTATCAACCTTTTTATCTCCTGTATTAAATTAAGGACCTTGAGCGAGTAAGATTATGAAATTCTAGCATCAATTCACTCACCTCTAGCTTTCCCTTCTCTGTTTCCATTTCACAGAACGGTAATTCAAACGGTAACACGATGGGCGCAGGCTTCGGTAGCGTTGGAGGGAATGTAGAGCCTTTACATGGTATGCACCTGAGTTGCTTGGAATTCTCGTTCACACCAATCACCCAGTAATGGTCTGATCGGCCTTTAGCCTGAAATAGAAAACAAAGAAATTATCATATCATATCATCTTCCAGCAAAAACACACCACATGTATAAAATATTGGAAATATCCAAAGTACACATTTACATAAACAATGGCACCTATTCACTACTTGCACGGTCCGCCATTTGCGGGGAGAGCCTCGATCTGACAGTCAATTAAACTATATGTTACACAACGATGTATTCACTTCATTCAAGGACAGTCGTTTTTGAAAGAGGGAATCGAACTGTTAATCGTAATATTATGTAAGTTCCCATCATATAGCTCAGTGGGTCCCATTCATCTCGCAAGCCAGGTCGAGGCTCTCCCCAAAATGGCGAAACCGTGCAATAGGCCAATACATACACAGGCACATTAAATTATCTCAAGAACTGTCAACTGTATCATTTCTTCAGGATAAATCTCATTTCACAGTAACTTTTCACTTTATTTTGTGCAGCAGAATCAAGTAACAATATTAATAGTCATCACACTGTAAATTGCAATAACGTTAGTTGTAGAGTCTATTTGCAGAATTGTTCAAGAGTCTCTATTTAATTTTAACTGTCAGTGATGTGAAGCTACAACCAAATGATTTATCGGCATGATATATGTTTTCTTGGCACGGCATGGCTGCGATCACAGACATAAACAGTATACGACATTCGCTATATGTTATTCGATAATGGCTATATGGTACACAGGCATGGCGAGCTATACGTTTCTATTTTTTTAATGTCCTCTTATGTGACCCGGTAGCATCAAATTCATGTGTTAAAATTCACCATTGAAGCTATACGCATGCCCTGCAAAATCATGCACGGTATACCTGAATAGTATAGTTCTATGTGATCGCAACCTTAGATATATGAACTCATGTAATGCTGTTTTGATAACCACATCACAAACCCTGAAATAAGCAAGTCTGAAGCAACTTTGTCATCGATCCACCCATACCTAACACCCCCCCCCCCCACACACACACACACAAAAAGAGTAAACAAAAACACACATAAAACATGTAGTGTATGTGCTTTATGTAATTTTAACACAATAACTAGTAGAGGAAATGAATTCAAAACTAAGACAGGAGCTCACAATTAAAGAGGCCAAAGGGTTTTCAATGTTACTAGTACTTTAAGAAAATAAAATTCCATGTTTTCCCTGATAATTTTTTTACAAAAAAACACAAAAGGATCACTTTTGAACCAAGAAGTACCGAGACCTGACACAACAAGGAAAACAAGTCTGACTGATTACTTGCGATTTTTGGGCCGATCAACAAAATTCCCTGATTAAGAGGCATTTTTATCAAATTCCCTGATTTCTCCATTACTGAAAAATAATCATCCCTGATTTCCCTGATTTGCAGGGAACCCTGCTTTTCTGCAAAAGCTAACCATATCAAATCGTGATAATAAATCTTGTTGGGTGATTGCTACACTTACATGCATCCTTGTGTGAGCTATCTGTGTCCATGACATAAGTGATCTATTGAGAATTCTTACAACACCCTCCGAGTCGACTGTCACTGGGGTGCCCTCAGCTGAGAACCTGCAGATTTAATCAAATATCTTGGGATGAAATCACTGAAAAAACAGAATTAGTTAACTTTTCTTCAAATAGAAACAAAACATCTCAAGGTAATATACAACTGATGAATTTTCTAATAGCTACAATGTTTCTGATCCATTTGGTCGATTCTCTTAAAATTTACCATAATTTTTGGATAACATCATATATTGAAAACTTCAAAGTTGAAAATGGATGAAATAGCTTATCAAAAAGTATTTATGTCATCAAATTTTGTGATTGCAGATGTCCAATTTCAAGTATGATTGATGTGTATCAGAGCAGTGAATGCATGGTGGTGATAAACAATAAGCTTGCTTGCATCTATTGTTGTTTCAAATTATTTTCGGACATGAAAATTCAGAGCCTTGCGTCACAGTATTGCGTGTGCAATTAACACAAATATGCAACGTTATCAATGCGCGCGCAATGTTGCAGTACTGTCATTAAGTGATTAGAAATAGCGTTGCATATTTCCCGATTACCTGTGCTTGTCACAGCTTATGGATATGCGTTGGCTGCGTTGAAATTGTCAGTTTGTGTCCGAAATTTATTTGAAACAATAATTAGAGAATAAAAGATGAGATTTCTTGATGAGTTTTTGCCTGTTTGGGTGTCCATTACGATAAAATAATGTACACACCCATCCATTATGAGACATAGATGACAGGCAAAACAAGATATCTTATCTTTTATACTCATTCTTATTTGGAATTTTACCATTTTTAAGAAAATTAATATGTTTTTACATTTAAAAAAATAGTGTGACATCATCTAGTTAATTACTGACACCCCTGTCCAAATAATGAATCAATCCATATGCACGATTTTCCGGCGCGCAGCTGATGCGGATTAATATACCAGATGAATCTCACATTGTTTTGTGTACAAATGACATGAATGACGAGCCATGAAGAAAATCAGGTATGTAAAATCTGCACAAAATCTGATTGGAATATACTAAAATGTATTTTGATGAAGATACAATTGTAATCATTACTTGGTGTGTTTGCTGAAAACGTAACATTGCATGAAATTGGTGATACGACTTTCCCGAGTGCATTTCACGATTTGGCTTGCTGAGTCTGAGACAGTGAGAGTCATGAAGACTTGAAGTCATGTTCTCTTTATGCTTAAACTTCAGAGAAAGCAGTGTCATTGGACATTGTAAAAAAGATTCCCGACGTCTCAATATACGAAACTGAGCAAGGTAAGCAACTATAAGCTTAATTCAATCCCGGCATTGCATTGTATCGGGGCTCGGGCCTAGCCCGGTTCGACCCGGCAGCATCAGTCACCAGTGTCAAATTCATTGCACGAATCGTACCGTCTCAGCCTCTGGCTTGCCAATCGTGCCAATATTGAACATCTATTTACAACAAGAAATTCAGTTCAAAATATAACAAGATAATTTTAGTATTGCAATAATGATGTTAACCACAACAGAATTATTTTGACTTAGCTTTTGAAATTTGCAACAAGAAATTCGGTTCAAAATATAACGAGATAATTTTAGTATTACAATAATGATGATAACCACAACAGAATTAGTTTGACTCAGCTTTCGAAATTTGACAGACAGTGCATGCACATGTGTTTGAATTTGAGCTGAGTGAGAAGGCCCCACTGGGCTAGGCTGGGATGACCGTCGAAAGAACTCAATCAATTTTATGAAATTTACAGTATCGGCTCAATGCCGAGGGTGTCATAGAAATGTTTTGACTTATTTTATGTCATAAATTAAATAACCTTTATGAGAATGTAAATTGCTAAAACAAGTCCCAAACGCAGCACTGGTAAAAAAAGTAGTTCCTTTTTGTTTACATGTTTCAAACTTGACGCGCTGCCTTTTATCTATCATGTCATAATGGATGGGCAGAGTTAGAGTAAGAGCCAGTCAGATTGCTTCATTTCACAGGGCTGTGATTGGGGCTTTGAAAAATGTCTTGGAAGATGGAGCGAAGCGAGCAACGCGAGCGGAGTGACCTCTAGGCCGGGGGTCCAGCCCACTCAAGGGCCCCGGTGGGGTCCAGGGGCAAAGCCCCTGGTGGGGGTCGAGGGGGCGAAGACCCTCGAAGCCACAGGGAGTCTACACCTTTACAGCCCTTCAGGAAGCTGTATCTAGACACTAATTTATTCAGCAACCTGGAGCATAAATTTCTTGAGAAATTATAATTTGTTTTAAGTTTTTGCAAAAAGATGCTCTGTTTTCAAGTTATGGCTGTTTTAAAACTTCACCTCCTACACAATAGTTTGTACGAGGTACTTACAAAATTGGTTCTACTGCTTTTATTACAAGGGCTGCAAGGCTCAGTTCCATATATGTGATGCAAAATGTAAAATGCTAAATCTAATATTTGTGTAGCATTATCCTCCCCGTACGGTCTACCCCCCTCCCACACACACACACACACCCCCACCATTCACCTACACATTCAAAGATCAGGGGTGCTATTTTTAATGATAACAGGGTTGAAGCCAGGAGTTGTAAAAAACGGTCCGGATCATCTGCAGTGTGAGTGTCAGTGACAGTGTAGTATATGTAGTGACACAAACTGGTTAAGCTTAATAAGCTTAAAACATTTTCTATACAATACCTTGAATTCTTTGTTTTTGATATGTGCTTTTGGGTCTTCACATGACTAAGCAGGTCTTTATTTCCTCTTTCCATTTGCAATTGCACCGCAAAATCGGCAACCTCGCTTATTTATTTTCTGTAACCACAAACCAGTACAATTGTATTGTCATGAATCTTGTGTATGTTGCAATTCCATCTCGTTTTCCAGCCAAGAAAAACACCACTGATTTCTTCTATCAATAAATCTCCATCCTTTCTTTCTTCTTTCTTCCAAAATTGTGTCTAATCCTGTCTAAAACTTTCGAAGAAGGCATCTTAAAAAGCTTTAAAAGCTTACTTTACGACCAGTTTCAGCGTAAAGACATCCATCACTTGTGAAATGTAAACACATGTAACATCAACCATACGTACGCACTTCAAACAGTTATTGGAATAACCATTGACCTTTGCGTTAGTAAATTGGTTATGATAATATTGACATTAAGGTCAATACAGGAAACTTTAGCCTACTTTTGCAGTCGTTTTACTTTGGTGATTTTTTTTTTTTTTTTGATGTTGAATTTTTTTTTTCTGGAGATTTATCCGGGGGATTTTTTCAAAAAATCCGGAAATAAAAATCCGGGGAAATCACAGCCCTGATTTCATTTAAAACCACACCCACTGAATAAGAATAGCCGTTAAAAGATAGGTCATTTTGACGCAAGGTTGCGTGTCAATGTGAACCCTGTTGACTTACCCTATCCATACTACAGTTGCCTTGGGACTGAGAGGTAAACCTTGGTCTGACTTACCCTATCCATACTACAGTTGCCTTGGGGCTGAGAGGTAAACCTTGGTCTGACTTACCCTATCCACACTACAGTTGCCTTGGGGCTGAGAGGTAAACCTTGGTCTGACTTACCCTATCCACACTACAGTTGCCTTGGGGCTGAGTGGTAAACCTTGGTCAGACTTACCCTATCCACACTACAGTTGCCTTGGGGCTGAGTGGTAAACCTTGGTCTGACTTGCCCTATCCACACTACAGTTGCCTTGGGGCTGAGAGGTAAACCTTGGTCTGACTTACCCTATCCATACTACAGTTGCCTTGGGGCTGAGAGGTAAACTTTGGTCTGACTTACCCTATCCATACTACAGTTGCCTTGGGGCTGAGAGGTAAACCTTGGTCTGACTTACCCTATCCATACTACAGTTGCCTTGGGGCTGAGAGGTAAACCTTGGTCAGATATGACATTTCTCTTCTTGCCTGTAACATTCAGTAATCGTACTCCAAAGTATTGGTCTCCTGGAACACCTACAAAAATACAAGGTTACGATTTCAGCACACCAAGTCTGAAAAACTCACGACTTTATGGAATACTTGTGAAACACATTGTTTAGGAAACTACTTGCATGACTATGGTCTTCAATCTTTATAACCAGCAAATTGTTTGATAAAACGTTGATAAACTAAAATGTACAACTGTTCAAGGGCCCACATTAACAAGAAACTCTCGAAAATGTTTCGCAGTATTTTGTCAATGGTTCATAGTAACAGCGTGCTGATTTATATGGTAAATGGGCTGATGACAAACTGAAACAAGTAACCTGAATTAATCAAGGGTCATAAGTTGTTCGCTGTCTCTAACAAGAAAAATAATTGGTCCTAGTAAAGAAAAGTCTTTCTTGAATCTTATGCTTCGGCTGCGGCGCAAACGACTACAAGATTTCTGGCAATTTGGTCAGCTGATATCTCATGATCGTCATACCCAAACTGATGATTGATATAAGAGGTACAAGGATGCCCAGGTCTCCTATACGCTGGTTCCCTGCACCGTGATCCAAAGACCCTGCGCAGGTACAGGCAATTCAATCTCAAGCAATGATTGGCTAGTACATATGGTGGGGTCATGGCGCTTGCGCATTACTTCGTCAGTATCGTCCGTATAACTCTGTAGCAATATAAAGTATTCCCCTATAAGAGAGTCAATATAAAATCACACAATGGAGTTGATTATCCAACTCCAGCGGATTATGGTTTAACAGCCACTGTTTTACAGTATCTGAAGGAATTGCAACTTTTTGTTTGATATTCAATTTTACATTGTGGCACAATGGCGTATTGATTTTTTTTCGAAATCCGATATATTGATAAGAGGTCAATTGTCTCTTATCCAACACCTAGTACCAGCGCTTGAGTACAATACATTCGGATACAATGTGTGTGAGGCTGAAGTGAGGCATGACACTAGTCACAATTGTGACTAATTATGGGTAGCCTATACCTGCGGTCTTGGATGGACCGAGCCGATAGTGAAGCACCAAGATCGAGGGAACCAGCGTAAGGTCTCCTATTGACAAGTGGGGACAAGAGGGCATAAAGTCTGATAGGCTCATCCTCTGGAAGACAAATCATGTACCCCAGAAAACTCAGTTTTCATCTCCTCACGCAGTAGACAAGGGGACTCAGTGTCAGTCATTGAGAATACGCTGCTGTTGACAGTATGGAAGAAATACCCAACAAAGACCAAAACAAGATACCTACCTGTTCCAGCGTGATACACAGCCATGAGTTGTTTGCCGTGACCAGCAAGGCAAACGATTGGTCCAGGTAAAGCAACAATCTCTCTCTGAACTCCGCTGACAGTAAACATGCGAACCATACGCTTGTCGGTAGCCACAGCTACCCAGCCTGTACCTGCAGCAACAGCCTACATTGTCAAATAACAAAAAAGGGAAATTTGCAAAAAAGGTGACCATTTAAATTCGAACACTAGAGTACATCTATTTTTATTCCGTAATTCTTACAAAAGCCTGGAAATTCTTCACGACATATTATTTCAGGGGGTCGTATCCTAATAAAACAATTTTCTTTATTTTACACTTTTTTGGTCTCATAGGTACTTACAAACATTGTCCCGATATTGAAAAGTGGCAACATTACACACTTCAGGGATGTAAGTGACAAAACGTTGAAAAGCAGGCCTGAAAATGGTGTAAACATGTCCAAAAATACGCTGAAAATAAATAAATTTGCAAAAATCTTGTCAACAGACGGGCCTGAATTCAGGCCCTGGTCTGAAAACTTATATCCCTGACATTTGATGCAGTTACTCATTTGCTTAACTACTGTGATGTGTCATCATGTCAAAACAGGGTTGCGTCAAAATTTAAAATACATCTAATTGTTCATTAAATGAGACTGCAACTAGAAAAAGAAATTTATGTGTCAGCTTATCACAAATTTTCTGAGCACAAGGTTCAGATTGCGCACTTCATTTGTTTTCATTGTGACCACTACACAACAGCACTGTGAAATCAGTTTAAGATTTGGCTACATGTACTGATGAAAACTTGTTTCATACTTTTTTATATCCATTTATTGCATTAATTGTTCTTAAATTGACATGCTAAAATTCCTACTGAGATAACAAATAGAAGGGCTGAAAGAGAGCAGCCTTGTCGAATTCCTCTCAAAATACTTTAAACACCACCCCATATTTGGAATACTACTTGAACATTTACTATAAATACATTTGATATATTTCATAAAAACAGGACCAAAGTTGAATTTGTTAAGCGTCGCAAAAATGAAATTCCATTCTAGACTATCGAAAGCCTTTTCAAAGTCGAGGAAAATAATAGACCCGGAAGAATTATTTTCTAAAATATCATTTATAAGGCGGATATTTTCTCCTTTTGTCCTATAACATATGCTGTTTGATCAGAATTAATAATATTCGGTAAATCGTATGAAGTCTTTCAGACAGAGCAGTTGTCAAAATCTTATAATCGGTATTAAGTAAACTAATCGGTCTTCAGTTTTTAAGTAGCCGTTTGTCATTCTGTTTGTAAATTAATCTAATAATAGCTCTAGTTTGGGACGTTGAAAGCTGACCTTTGGAAAAAGATTCAATGAACGATTCATGTAGGAATCCTGATATATGGTTCAAGAATGTTAAATAAAATTCAACCGGAAGACCATCAGGCCCAGGGGCTTTATTTTGTTTCCTACCTTGATATTTTCTCCTTTAGGCATGGAGGTAGACCACTCTTTCTGGTTATCCCATGACATGAAATGATGGCACACAAGTTGACTGTAAAGGTGACAAGAAAATATTGCAGAATTTTGGTATACACACTGTCTATACAGATGGATTTCATAAATTGATCTGATCATCAATCATGTAAATGTTTATCTAAGCTGGCTTAAAGGAGCTTGGTCCAATTTTTCAAATTCTAAATGTCATATGAAAGATGACAACTCAAGCAGTCTAAATTTCAAATTTCAGCTTAATCGGTCAAACCGTTTTGATTTTATGGACAAATTTGTATTTCAGAGCCACCTATACGTTACTATGTAAAATTAATTATGGTTACCATAATTAGACACATTTTCTTATATATCTCCAAAACCGAACATAACTCAGCCGTGAAATTTCACATGGCTTGTGAGAAAAATATGAGCAACATTTTGGTACCAAAATCTCAAAAAAATGTTGAGGCAATCGGACCAGGCTCCTTTAATATGAAAGCCACACAAACATGAAATAAGATGTTTTGAAAGAATGATGATATTAGTATTTAATTTAAGACTATTCTGCACAACTTGTACAATTTTGAATTTATTGCTAGCCCCAAATGTGAAACTGAAAAAACTTTAGGTAAGTAAATTCTGGCATTTAAACTTCTTCTTTAGATTAAAGAAATGATCAAAAAACATTATCAATTCCATAAAATATCTATCAACAACATTTCAAAATATTACAACATCAATAGATGCACTACCACTACCAAAATCAAGAATTTCTGCAAATTGTGTATCAGGTTGATAATGGCAGTATTTGTAACTCTCCACCAACCAGATTTGATTTTAAAACTCCCATTTTGATGAATTGTTACATACACTGAATACCAAACTAACCATACCTTGGTGTATCATCCATGTTCTCGCATGCCATCACCACAGCCTCTGACGTGAGATCAGCCATAGTGTGTCCCAGCTGATTATCAAAGTGTAATGCATGATGGATGGATGTGTCATGAAATTCTACATCTATAGAAGACTCGTCGTCTGTTTCGGAGACATAGCATCTCACTATCCCGATGGAATTCCATTTCTGCAATAAAATAAAACAAAATGTTGTCAAACTCTTTCTAACCTGAAAAATTTCTTAAAAGAAATAAATACAGCATGAGTTTTGTTAATAACAATTATAGTAACAAGTTTCTGCTAACAGTAAGCTTACCATGAATCTACTTGACAAGTGTGCTGGAGTTGAGCCTGGGATAAACGGCTGCTGTCTCTCGGCAAACTTGGGTCCTTGATATACAGGTTGTGGCGGGCGTAATATCTCATCCAAATTGCCGACACTGCTTGCACCATCATCACCTGGTTTAGAACTGCCATCTGCAGAAAAATAGGTGACAAAATATGTGACAATTTTGGTTAATATTACATGACAGAACGTCTTCAAATGCAAAGTATCACTAAAGTAAAGAAAATGTTATTTTCATTTCCCAGGTTTTTTTTTCAGGGATATGGCGTCAAACTTATTCTGCATATGGCAAAACAATAGATTGCAATGGGGTTAGACACCCACCCTTTTTATTTTACCCCTACCCTTTTAATAAAGGCACCCTTGATACTGAAAATTCTGAACCCCCGTTCTTTTAGCAGTTTATATTTCTTACATCCACTTCTGGTGCCATGGTAATGTTGTAGACTGATATCCAAAAGCATTACTGAAATATCCCCTCACTTATTTTCAGCCTAAGGATATTCCCATTTTTTTGTCATTTCTACTTTGTAAATATAGTTGCACAACTTGGGAGTCTGAAGAACCCCATCCTTTAGTTTGCTTCCACCCTTTATACCAATCCACCCTTTAAAGTGGAAAAATGTGAACTCCCATCCTTTTGCAATTTTTTTAAGATTTCAAACCCCACCCTTCATAAAAAGTGTGGACTGCCAACTATGAAAAATGACAGGGCTAGAATTTTGGCACGAGTCGGAGAGTCCACTTTCGCAAAGACTCGCGCAAAACATGTCCACGAGAATTCAAGTAGACTCTCGTAAATCCCCAAAGCTCCCACACAAAGTGAATGGAGGAGGATCCAAAGACTCACGCAAACTCCATCCATGAGAATACAAATGGACTCTCGTACCTCTGAACGAAATTCTACCCCTGAATGAACTTATTTGCATCCTTGGATTTTCATGCTACTGATGTGTGTTAAGTGGCATACACAGTCTCAATTTGAAATGTAAATAAGCATTCAAATGCACTATAAAGGTAGGATGGCCTCTTTTGCAGCAATTGGACCAGATTTCAACAAGTTGCTGAGTGTGGTTCACAACTTTCTCCGCTTAGTAGCAGTAGCTCGGAACTCCCAACCCCTTGGTGTCGGATGATTATAGTTACTCAGCAGTACTACCAATTTAAAACGATTACAAAACAGTCACAGCCCTGAATCTGTGATACACGGATTGTTGTTCTCACCGTGCGATTGTTCGTCATCCTGTAACTGCATAATCCTCCTGTGTTGAGTCGGTATCAACATGTCATCATCCATATCATCAATGTTATCTTCCAGATTATCATCTTGCTTTGTAATCTGATTTTCAGCCTGGGTCACCGCATCCAAAAAGTCACCATCATCTTCAGCATAGTCATCAAAGAGGTCAGCAGGGTCAACTTGCAGCTTGGGTTTGGATTCAGTTTCAGTCTGAAAATTAAGATGTATAACTGATAAATGGCATCAAATTGGGGAATCGTAAACGAAATATATACTGAACTTATCCTTTTTAATCAAATTTTAATTGATAAATAATTTGGCTTTGATTCTTCTTAGGGACCATAACCTCAAGCTCTATTGAGATACTTGACTTTGTTCAGTAATTTTGCCTTCCATTATCCATACATCAAGCCCAGGTACAGTGTCCTTGTATTGCATGCAAGTCATCTGTTTAAATAACATTTTCCAAGTCATAAAACTAAGTAAATGGGAACATTTTTGTAACCTTTTGCTCATGATTCCAGGAAGTTTGAGCTTAGCAAATATTTCACACATAAAAAAATAACTTTGAAAATCTTATACTCTCAATGAGCCAACGTTGCTAAAACATAATTGGTACAAGCATATATTATACAAATACAACATGGTATGAAGGAAGTAGTGAAAATTACTGATCCCGAGGTGTTGGAATGCATGTGACTGGCATCCAACGAGGGATCAGGAATTTTCAATACTTTCCGAAATAAACCATGTTGTATTTGTTTTACTATACCTCATAAATATTTAATTGAATGTAATGTCAACAAAACAAAATTAAAAACCGCCAACAAATGAATATATATTGTTCTGGGTCAGTATGAATTTCCAACTGATAAGTTATATGATTACCAAAGGGTGTGGTAATAGGGTGCGATAGCTTTTTAATTTTTTCCCTGCGTGAGTGTTACGCGCAATCGCCAGGCAATCGCATTCAGGGAAGTAGGCAAAATACTGACACACGCATCAGGTTGAACTGTCCAATTATATTTCATGGTCGCCTAATAAATATTTATGAGGTAAAGTAACACGAAATACAATCTGATCTACTCTTACATGATAATAGTTAAGAATTTGAGCTTTGCTGTAAATGGTAACGTCATAAAATCAACAACTCATGATCGCTACAGTTCAAATGCACATATTTTGGAGTAAAAATCAGAATGTATTTCTTGATCTGCAACACTATCAAAGATCTCAAAAATTCTATATTTGTTCTAACTTTTTTTCACAGAAGTAATGGATAAAACAAAAACAAAATCTATACCTTGATTTCCGATGCCTTATACCCGTCTGGTACTGGGTTTTCCGTTGTCCCAACATGGCCCATGACATCCGTGTAGGCAATCTCATTTTTCTTTGGATGCCAAGCCAGGCCACAGAACGTCTGGCTTTTGTGGTGCTTTATCCTGTAAATCAAAATCAGAATGTTCTCTTATTTACAGTTTTGTGTTATATACCAAAGGTTTATACTGAAAAGAAAATGTAATTCAACGGAACAAGGACTCCTCTTGATATGAAGGGAAACAAAAAGCAGAACAGAGTATTTCAGTTCTTCATATTCTCATCTTTCAAACAATATCATATTACACTATTTTTAATATTGAAAGATTGCACATCCAAGGCATGTTCAAAGGAAATTGCAGGAATATTATCTTCAGCAAATGATAATTTAACCAGAAACAAAAACTGACCCCATCATTTTTAACTTAAGAGGCTGTTTAGTTAAAGCCCATTGTGACTTTCCACTTATTCTGTGAGAGTAGGTCTCAAGTCGTCGTGCAAGTGCAAGAAATTCATATCTGCAATAGCTGCCTTTTTGAATAAATTTGAATCATGCACTGATATAATGTCCAGCCTTGGGTCAGTGGCTCTTGGAATTGTTTTTTCAGGCGCGGTAAAAACATTTCAAGAGCCATCGACATATATGCAAGATAAATTTGGAGCAATTTTTCACACTCTAGCAATAAGGCATTTATTTTAATAAATATAACATATGGTAGCCATACGACTTTCTTACACTCACATGACGAAGTACTGTTTTGCAACTTACTGTTCAATGCACTTTCTAGCAGCAACATCCCATATGCATATGACACAGCCATGTGTTGTACCTAGAAACTTGCCACATGAAGACCAGGCTGCGACGGAGCCTACACCAGTCACATCCTCAGGGGGTGTCAGAGAGAATGCTACTTCATAGTCACGATCGTAGAATTGAATTTCCTTTTCTAATGGAACAGCCAGAAACTGAATTTTGAAAGTGAAAAACACATTATTTTTTATTTACAACAACATATTTCTGGTCAGGCAACCGGTATGAACTAAGCAAGCCATTGTTTACTTTTGCAATTACAGCATTATAACTCCCAATTGAATTTGTCATTGCATTGTTGAGGTCATACATACCCTACGTACTTCCACAAAGACAAAACAGATCATTTACACTCAAAGCAGATTTTGTCCAAAAAAGATTTGATTTTGTGAACTTGTTTTCTCATGAAGAAAATGCACTAAATGCACACTTGTACTTAACTTAATACAAATTCAACAAATATCTATAACATAAAATCTATGCGAAAAATAAATAAATTCAAGGGTGATATGGTACCCTGTTGGTAGGATTTTACAGTATTGCTTTAAGGTTAACTGTAAAAAATGACAAGTTGATGTCATACCCGATTTCAATAGTGTAGGCATCTGTTTTATCAAAAAATAAGAGTTTGCTACATAACTTTGCAACTAGTAATTTAAATCATAGCAAAGTTTTGATACAAAGTTATCATATAAATGGATGTATTTCTACAAACAGATTGACACACTTCAGATTACATGCCCATGATCTGGTAATTCTTACCAAAAAATACATTCTTGGAAATCTAACTACAGTACTGACACGTGTATAGTCCCAGTACTGACACGTGTATAGTCCCACCTTTTTTTTCTAAGATAAATGAACTTAGATTTCTTCACACAACTTCTCGCACTAATACTTTCTTCAATTCTGTTTTTGTTTCCTTTCCAAGATTATGGAATGAGCTGCCTGTTTCTGTTAGATCATCATCATCAGTAAATCTCTTTAAGACTGCTTGTAAGGATAGCTTACCTAAATAGTTGTGGCAACTTTATTTGCTTGAATTTCATTTTCAGTTTTACTAAAGTAACAAAAGATTGTGTGTTTATCATATTTTTATTTATTGTACATTACTAAGTATATAAGGAAAGGGAAACACATCCTGTGTTTGGACTTTACAGTCTATTTTTCTTTTCCTTGATTGTCATATTATTGCATAATTTTGTTTTACATTGTTTGTAATTTATGATGATTAAAATACATATTATTATTATTATTATTATTCAGATTATATTCAAATTAGGGGTGGGACTTAAATCGGGGAACTTACATAAATTTATAAAATCGACGTTTAATGTGGTAATATTATTTCTGTGTCTTCGATTTTAGGTCGCTATTTTGACAGGTTACAATCACGATTGCACATGTCTGCCAAGTATGATAGCCAGCGTTCGAATTAAGGAAAAAAACATGTCCGACGGACAACCAGGTTGTAACTTTTGGTTGTCCGTCAGAAATTTGGTTATTGAGTCAGGCGCGGCACCAGACTCAAAAAGGTACCCCAAATTTTTTTGACGTAGCTTTTCTAAACTGACAAGCAAAAAAAAGGTCTCAGTCCCAAGCGCACAGACAACTACGAGACACCTACTTCTCTAAAATATGTCAACAGCAAATTGATAAAAATACATATTTTTGACGGCATCAGGGAATTGAAGAAAAATGCTCAAAAATTTTACAATTTTATCAAAGGTTCTAATTTTGAAATAAACATGTTAAGAAGTATGTTTATTTGACTTTGAAAAATTATGGTTGTCCGTCGGACAACCACAGCATTAATTTAGGTTGTCCGGCGCTAGATTTGGTAGTCCCGGACAACCGGACAACCAGAATTTCGAACGCTGATGATAGCGCATGCTCTGTTTTAATTAATTTGGCGACTCCTAAAAAATACCAATGGGAACACGCGTGTACATTAATTTCACAAAAAATTTTGTAAATTTAGGGAGGGGGACTGAAGTGGAGTATGGGATTATACACGCGTCAGTACGGTAAAATTTGATTCAGCTATGAGTTTATTTTGAACTGGTAAACTTGCCAGGTACTTAAGTATAATGCATAGTAATTTGTGAAAGTTTTGAAGTTTATATTCATGATTTTAACAAAAGAAATTATGTAAAAGTCAAAATAAAAGGTAAGGTGAAAATGATAGTCATACAATTTTGAGAAACACTTGTTACCATAAACACTACTCACCTTTCCAGATTTAGGTTGCCACGCAATTCTACAGAGGGTTTTGGACAAACTGCAAAAATTATGGGAAATGCACAGTGAATTGAAATGTACAGTGAATTCAAGACTTAATTAATGGCAGTTGTTTCACATGCTTAAAATATTTTAGACAGGGCCAGGAAAGCTACAAATAGTGCTTGCCATTTTTACATTATCCTTTACAGAAGATGTAAAAGAAAGAACTACACGTTACAGGCCATAGACTGTTTTGACATTTTTAATGTATTCCAACTTCCCACACATATTTATTGTTCTGTTTTGTCACTTATATCCTAAGATACTCATATCATTTACAAAAATCTTTTCTAAATTTCTTGAAAGCTACTTTTTTGACACCAAATTCTTATCATTTCCTTGGGATTTCCATCTAATAATTGAACACCTACATTTTGTGTTTTATGGTTTCCTCATTTACATGAATATGGAAACTGTACTATACTTTGATCAACACTTAATAGGTAAGTATTATGAGGCTTTTCTTCATCCCCAAATGAACATAATCCCACTTTGGCGCGCTGTGATACTGATGCGCGAGTCACACGTACAACTCGCGCTCCGTCTTCTGTAGTTGTGTTGTGTTCAGCTACGCATGCGCTTATCTCTATTGTTGGTGATGTATCTTGTTTTTTTAGGGCTATCCATCGTTGTTCAGTGCCGGTCACAACGCTTTTCTGTGTACTTTCGCGATTTGCTGCTGCTGTGTGGAAGTTCCGTATTTTAATCATTGATGACACCTGTGTATTTGTAAATTTTTAAAATTTTTCTTGTATAGTTTCAATTGTATATATTTCTTTATGCTTGTAATAATTTTGTTTTGGCAGACTCACGCTGCATTCAATCTTCCTTTTGCGTTCCCGTTGCTTTTATTTGCTCGTTGAGTGGGTCGTGGGTTTGTCACAGCAAAATGTTTCTGTTTTAATTCATATTTTTTGGCATTTTATACACATTGCCTGTTGTATGTAATTTGTTCTTTATATTACTTTTATCCTGTTTGTATTTTAATATTATTTGCTTTACTGTAAATGTGCTTTTTGTATGGATTTATTACATTGTTTTTTAAATCATTTTTGTAATTTCTAGTAATTTGTAAAGCGCTCAGTGACTTTTGTATGGGGCGCTATACAAACCTGATTTATTATTATTTATTATTATTATTAATTCACGATGTGAAGAGGCCTGCCTATTTGGTGTTGATCAAAGTATAGATACAGTCAAGAGTTAATGCAGGATATGGCGTCTAAATGTCAACCAGTCGTTCAAAATTTACTTGAATACCTTGGAAAATACACAAGTCATAATGTCACATCCGGATTTTGCGGTTTGTTAAAATAAGCTCTTCCCAGCTTTATAAGGCTAAAGTCACATCTAGATTAAAAGAAATATTGATTGACGTAAACTTTCTCCCAATAGCCATACCGTCACACCCACATTCATTGGTTTGTTAACTTGAAACGCCCAAAGATTATGACCATTGAATTTTGTCCATTTTGCTATTTAAAAGCGCAATTTATGATTTGATTTGATTAGGACCTCACCTCTTTTCTATCTAGATAAAAAGCATGACACAATAAAAATACATCCTGAAAATTTCACTTGATTCAGACTGATTTAATTATTCCTTTTCAAGTTTTGAGCTATACGATTATTTTAAAATCTCTGAAGTGTACTGCGTTGTAAATAAAATTAAATAAAAAATCATCTTGTTTAGGCTTTCGCCAAGCAAACCCAACTTGGTACCAAGTAAGCTAAAGGAAGTTTATCTTCAACAGGGCTCCAAGATGTTTTTAAATTCAGTTTTTGAATGCTAGAGGAAAACAGGACGACCCGGAGCATGGACTGAAAACCAAATGCACATTAAAGCGCTGGGCGCGGGAATCGAACCCCGGACCTGATTAGTGCAAAGCAAGGGAACAACTGCTGTGCCAACCCGCTCCCCGTCAGGGTCCCGACACAGTAATTGGAAAATAACACACTTTCTCCTTTTTTCAAGATTTCACACAAACTAATTTGCAAGAAAGGTTTGCCATTGTAACAGATTTCTTAATAGTAGCTCAAAATCGGAATTTTGATGGAGGTGTCCTTGTGGATGAAAAGTGAATCATGAATTGTCCCTTTAATAAAACTCCTACATATAAAAATATATAATAAAATCACCTTCAGCATAAGCACTGTTTCTTACCTAACATCGTTGGACTTTGGAATCACGGATAAAGATTTGGCAAAAGTCTGCAGGAAACACAAATACAACATTGGTCAAATATCATATGTGACCGTCCATCCCAAACCAGCCGTAAATGCCACCTCTTATCATTTTTACTTTTTTAATTATTTGCAAAGACCATACTTTAAGGATTAAAATGACACCTTATTGAACTTCACACAATATCTAGAAGTCAAGTTATGGTCCGTCAAAGGTTGTCAGGGAGTTAAAACATATAACTGAGATAAACGCGTTCAAAGATCAGTAAGCCCTATATTTTCTGTTGATTGTCTTACAAATATGCAGATTTATTTCATATTTCCTATCATTTTCTTAAAATTAAACTTTGCTGTTGTTTTGTAGTAAGAACAAGGATTGTGAATCTGTCAAAAAGTCCATTTCAGCAAATTACGACCTTTGATGTATTTTCACCTGTAGTGCAAACTGAAGTTTCTGGCATTTACGGCTCATACGGGCTGGACAGGCACATATGTTACTATATCTAAAAAAAACAAGTACACTGTATCCACTCTTCCAATTGAACATGTTGGTCTTCTAAAATCTCTTGAACTTACAAAATTTACCTACCCAAAATTGGGTAGCTTGGCAGTTAAAGTGTTAAGAGAGCGGATAACATATATAATCTCTAGAAAAGATTTATTTTGATACATATTAAAATAACTTCACATTTCTAATTCACGACACAGGCTTTTGATCAAATCTGGTTCTGAGATGAAGAGCACATTAATTTTTAAATTTCAGTTGCTCAAACATGATTAATACAATGTTGTAATGACATCAAAACAATATGTAATTTCAAATATGGCATGAGTTTCAGCCTCACAAGTAGAAAATATAAGCAGATTGTGAAATATACTAGATATATATGATGACTCACCCCGAAAGGGGGACTTTGAAGATGATATCAATTTTGATTTTTTCATTTCATCTGTTGCAACATTTTCTAAGCTTTAAAATGACACCTTACTTGTTGAAATTGATCAAGGCAATCAGATTTTACAACAGAAAATCTGTTGGAAATTCTTATTATTTTCTTTATTTTTTGCTGCTTATTTTCACCTGTATCTTGAAAAGTGTTATTTCGCAAAGTCCCCCTTTTTGGGGTGAGTCATCACATATTATCATTTAGGTACCTATAGAACAAACTCGAATACAAAATAAATGTATCTCTGTACTCCTTTCAGGGGATTTTTGTTTTCAGTGCATGACTAACATTCACTGTACTCGTATACAAACTGCTTACCTCATTGTCTGCCAGTTCCCAGAACTTTAAGGCCCCATCACACCCTGTAGAAGCCTGCACAAGAGAAAAATAAACCAGTATTCATTATGAAATACTACAAGTCATCAAGTCTCGACGTACGTCATACCGGAGTCGAAGTAGGAGGACGAAACTGTCAGGTCAGTGTTAAAACCTTTGGTTCTGTTTAAATGAAATAATTCATCCATTTCATGAAAAACTACATTTGTGATGTAAGCCTAAAGATCTACCTTGTAATCTAACAGATCTACCTGGTAATCCCAGCATGCCAATAGATTGCAAGGAAGTTCCTTGTACAGCATGAAAGCAAACCAAATACTATAGGGTAAACAATAATTTATTTGACAGTTTAAACAGAAATACAGGGCCCAATTGTTTGTTAATGCAACCCATGCCCTGGATATCTGTTTACACTGTCCAATAAATTTTTATTTGGCCTATAGATAGTTTTATTCCACACAATGACTTGGCAAGCTATTTAATTTGCTGAATAACCTAAACAGACATGCCACAAAAATGAAACCTTAAGCCTAAGCTTAGGCCAGACCATCATTACATTGTGTATGCTGTAGAGGATTTGCCATTACTTCAGTACACACACATTTGATTAGGCCTACCTTCCCAGTAAATGTATCTAGGCTTGCTGGTAGCAATTTCTGTCACCGAGCCAGGTAGGGAGGAACAAGATGGATAAAGAATCTTGCTTTATTAAGGACTCAATATAAAAGTGGCTGGACAAGGGCTTGAACCCACAATCTTCTGAATTAAAAGTCCAGTGCTCTAAAACCAGTGGTGACAACCTTTTTACAACCAAAAAAGATTTTGGATTTTTTTTTCGCACGCCACACCGAAAAGTATGTCCAATTTAAATCAAAGCTACATTCAAATTTAAGACATATTTATAATGGATTGATACTTCTAGACAAGGTAAATTTTAACCGAAGGCACCGAAGGCATTTGCCGTCGGTGCCCCTACCAGTTGCCTTGATGCCCTATTACTTAGCAATGCCTAATGCTATTCTTTAACATGTAATTGCCTTCTAAAACAGTGTGCCCTTTCAAAATTGCCTTGAAATGGGGTGCCCTTCAGAATCCTTAAAATTTACCCTGCTTCTAGAGTATACTTGTTTTAGTCCCATTTGTGTAGGGGGACTTTAATATGATGACAAATATCATCTGCTTTTGTAATGACCTTCTTTTCAATGTAAAATGCATTACTAATTGCCCATCTAGTGTGATTTGCAGTATTTTTGATCAATTTCAGCGAATCAGAGAATTAACAAACTATGTATGACATGTACACTTACACCTTTTTAAGAAATACTACCAAACACATCGTTTTGTTAGAAAACATTACAGACAAAGTGAATATTGTATTTATAGTTGCTATGTAAAATAGTGTTTTTTTTTTCTTCTGGGGCCTGGGGGGCTGCACAAAAAAGGTACACAGGTGGCCCATATTGCACACCACTGCTCTAAACCATAACATCCTCAATCAATGGTATGATTGACTCAAGCCTATTCACTGTTGGAGTGTTACATGGTATCTGATTATGAGTAAATCAGCCCTTGAATCATACACGTTGATCACCACACTTGAGCAAATATACCAACTATATCTGATCCACATATTATATGCATTATCCTGCAACTGACGTTTTACGTAAAACTTACTTTGACAAAGAACAACAAATTATACTAATGGACTAATAATCCAAATGGAGAAATAAGGTCCATGCATTACTGTAACATTTGATGATTTGGAATGGAACTCACTCACCAAGAATTCTAGTTGTGGGTCCAGTGCAACACTGAGTACCGGAGCAGAATGACCTTTGAACTTGGTCACATTGTTAGTGTCATCTATCTCCACAACATTGATGGTAAAATCACTGAAAAAAATAATAATTTATTTAAACAAATTGCTTGCACATCTCAGCAGAATAAAAATCTTTTAATCGCCTTCAGGCATTTCCTCCGAAACGCAGTTGTTTATGACTGTGGGATAACGATTTGTTTCATGTATGATAAAAATTCAAAACAACCAGTTTGCACATGCAATTTTTAATGTAGAACATATTGAACGGACGCTTTACTTACGCATTTGGATAATCATCATGCACCGTATCACTGAGGTATATGAAGGACAATAAAAAAAGCTTTAACAGAAGTGGAAATTGAAAAAAATCAATGGAGCATTTATTATTAGCACATACTGAATGACTTTTTTAGTTTTCCCTCTACTTTGTGCGGTAAATCAGGTGCATTTTTTTGGGAATCATGTGCTTTTTGAAATGCCGGTATCTCAAAAAGGAACACGGTGACCTGTTGTTGTCATTTTAGATTCTTTATCAACACATATAAATCTATCAAATACTAGATTACTAAATTCTTCCATTTTGCTTCTCAAAGGAAACCCTTTTAGTAATCCAGCAAAGTAAAGCAAATTAAGCAATCAAAGACATTTTAATCATTTTAATTGCAGGAAACTTATAAATTTTCATAACTTTCATTTTAGGATCTAGCATTTTTATCCATTTTAAGGTATTGCTACTTCACTGATATAAAAATGTGTAACAATCAATTTGAATATGGTCACAATGCAAGCATTTAACAAATCGGATAAAATACATATAACAACTCTTGTGATGTGCTTACCCAGAACCAGCAGCCATCTTGGAGCCATCTTCACTGATGCAGAAATGTGTAACAGGTGATGTGAATCTGGTCAGGATTCCGTCAGGGCCTCCGTCGGGGAATGTATGAGCTTGCACTGTGTTTGATTCCGATGCACTGTAGAGCCTACCATTCTGTGAAGTGTAAGATTTACTGGTGTGTAAAATAATATTCTTAGAATAAAATGCATTATGGTTTATACAGGGTGTCCCAATAAAAATGCATCACTTTTGTTTTTGATCATATCTCAAAAACAAATGAACTAAAATTAAAACTTTTTTCAGAATAATACTTAATATAGTTTAGTCTTTGATCAGTGAAAGTTTCACCAAAATCCGTGGAGCCGTTCTTGAGAAAACTATAATTTTGTAAGAAGACTCAATTTTATCCCATTCCAATGGGCTTTACCACAGTAACTCATATTTGCAACTATTATCGATCTGATATGACCATATCCCACAGTAATAGGCCTACTCTAAATGGAAACCTCATTTTATTAATGGATAAACACCTTTTCAGGAAAACAACTACAAAACAACAACCACAACAACAAAGACAACAATAGCAACAACAACAGAAAATTAAGAATTTGAATAAAACCTAAATGAAACTTGAAAGCTTGTCTAAACACACTCGACCCCTTCATCGTCAGGAATTTAGAACATCGTATTGACCAGAAAAATGATGATAAGAACACAAAGGTGTCTGGAAACTGATTGTGAAAGGAAGAGTTGCTTGGAATTTACTAAGAACTAAACCAAAAAATATTCAACGTGCACTATAATGGCAGTGTTCGATTTACCACCTGTTCACCTGCACAAATGCAGGTGATTTTGAATTTGTGCAGGTAGTTTTTCATAGCTACCAGCACATGTGCATGCAACATTTTGGCCCTGTAACTTTTCTTTATAGTAAACTTGAAAATGTTGTAAATTAATGTCCTTCAAACTGATGGTAAATCTTGCTTTTCATCTCTAAAAAAAAGAGTAAAATTTACGTTTTCCATCACATGAGCATGGTCCATGAGGAGAGTAACCAAGTA
>JXSR01S040935.1:65862-78546 GCA_000969725.1 Ophiothrix spiculata | reverse complement strand
GGTTAATTCTGACCTTGATCCTTGTTTTGGGTCGTAACACCGGAGCTTCCGCGCCCGAACGCAGAAAACACTTTCGTCTCTATATAGGAGGAAAAAAATTACCGCGCTCGGACGCAGAAATTCTACTACCGGAGCTTCCGCGCCCGAATGCAGAAAACACTTTCGGCTCTATATAGGAGGGGAAAAATTGCCGCGCTCGGACGCAGAAACTCCACTACCGGAGCTTCCGCGCCCGAATGGGGAAAACACTTTCATCCCTATATAGGAGGGGAAAAAATATTTTTCCAAGTAGGTGGCCTAACGAGCTTCTTTATATTGTATTGTTTGTACCCCTACTATGTCGGAAATGAATCATCTTTAACATGTCTAAGTGAAAGTTTATTGTCTTACTCCGTTATTGCGTGCATTTTGAGTTCAATATTTTTTGAACATGATGAAAGGGTTACATTTAATCATGTTCATAATCAGCCATTAACATGTACGGTGACAATTTATTGCCTCGCTCCGGTGACAATTTATTGCCTCGCTCCGCTATTGAACGTTCTGCGCTCGCTCCACCAGTGGATCTTCCGCACTTGCTCCATTATCGGATCATCCACGCTTGCTCCATTATCAGATTTTCCGTGCTCGCTCCACTATCGAATCATCATCTTTAACATGTTTAAGTGAAAGTTATTATCTTACTCCGCTATTGCTCGATATTTTATGAACATGATGAAAGGGTTAATTATTTCATCATGTTCATAATCAGCCATTAACATGTTTACGGTAACAGTTTATGGCTAACTCCGCTATTGGACGTTCTGCGCTCGCTCCACCAGTGGATCTTTTGCGCTCGCTCCATTATCGGATCGTCTGTGCTCGCTCCACTATCGAATCATCATTTTTAACATGTTTAAATGAAAGTTTATTATCTTACTCCGCTATTGCATGCATTTTGTGTTAGATATTTTATGAACATGATGAAAGGGTTAAATTTCATCATGTTCATAATCAGCCATTAACATGTACGGTGACAATCAAATGAAATGGGAATGGTGAAACGATGATGGATCGGAATTCCATTTTTTTTCCCCTTTCTATACAGTGACAAAAGTGTTTTCTGCGCTCGGGCGTGGAAGCTCCGGTAGTGGAGTTTCTGCGTTCGAGTGCGGTAATGTTTTCCTCCCTAAATGGTCGAATCCAATGAATTGTGCACAAAAGGGCTTTGGACATTTTTTGAGACCCCCCCCCCGCCCGTAATGGGTTTAAAATCTAAATTGCCCAAATACCTACAAATTGATGGTTATATGCATTGTGTATAGGTCACCTGGTGTTAGAAAAGAGCAAATATGTTTCTTGTCACTTCTAAAACTCAAGTACCGGTAGTTGGCTTTACAAAATTATAGGTTTGAAACTGGTTTGAAAAATGTATTTTGTTGGTCAAATGCCTGCACATGCATTCATTGTATTTATTATAAAATGTGGGATATCTATTTTCTTGAAAAGCAAGAACATGTTAATGGCTGATTATGAACATGATGAAATTTAAACCTTTCATCATGTTCATAAAATATCAAACTCAAAATGCATGTAATAGCGGAGTTAAGATAAACTTTCACTTAAACATGTTAAAGATGATCATTATGATGATTCGATAGTGAAGCAAGCGCAGAAGATCCGATAATGGAGCAAGCGCGGAAGATCCACTGGTGGATCGAGCGCAGAAGGTCCAATAGCGGAGTAAAGGCAGTAAACTTTGAGTATGAAACTTTCACTTAAACATGTTCGAAAAATATCGAACAGAAAATGCATAGATTTGATTTGCTCAAATTTCCTTCCTTGTACGATACCAAGGGGAAAATTAATACTTTCGTTAGGCCTACTTCTTGGAAAAGTAATGAGTAATAGGTCTAACAAGCATAATTTTTTCCCTCCTATAATCGGACGCGGAAGCTCCGTTAGTTGAGTTTCGGCGTCCTTAATTTTTTCTCCCTATATAGAGACAAAAGTGTTTTCTGCGCATGGATGCGGAAGCTCCGGTAGTGGAGTTTCTGCATCCGAGCGTGGTAACTTTTTTCCTCCTATATAGAGACAAAAGTGTTTTCTGCGCTCGGGCGCGGAAGCTCCGGTAGTGGAGTTTCTGCGTCCGAGCTCGGTAATTTTTTTCCTCTTTATATAGAGACGAAAATGTTTTCTGCGCTCGGACGCGGAAGCTCCGGAAATGGAGTTTCTGCTTTCCGGAGCGCGGTTAAATCCACAAACAGAGCTTCCGCGGAGGGGCGCGGAAGCTCCACTAGTGGATTACGTACATAACTTACATAAATATATATTAGCCAAGGGCAGCCCCTTATATGCCAAAAATTTCAAGGTCATTGGTTCACTAGAAGCTGTATTGGTCAAAAGTAGGAATTTTCTGGCAAGGCCAAATATTAAGCCAATCAGTGGTGCGTTTATTTAATGTTTCAACTGAATGATCTAGTCATTTAAACACACACTATGGAATGAACTATGAACTTGCTTCGAATTAATCCTTCACGCCAGATTTCATGCCTGTTTTCAAGATTGTTTGCTTCAAAATGTGTCAAGCAAGAAAATTGCTTCGTGTATTTTACCTACTTTACTGATTTTAATGAGACGTAATCCTCTAGGCCAGATACAGGCGGGGAAGCACTTTGTTAAAAGATTATAGTAAAAAAAAACTTTCAAAAACATAAAATTGAGTAATGCGCTTCCCCTCCCCCACCCCTTAAGCATCAACAACTCTATTATGTCTAAAAGGTATAGTCTAGCTTATCTAAAAATTGAGTTTCTAAATGTCTGTGCACCGTATGGTTAATAAAACTTTTTTTCACATTTCTTAGACATCAGGAGCATTTTAAGCAAAACACTTATTTTACAATATTGTGCAGCCAAGACCCGCCATCCCAACCACCCCCAGCTGTTTACTATACATACCATCATCAAACAATTCTTTGATATTATTAACATCATCGTCTGTAATGTGTTTTTTGAGCTCCAGCTTAAAACTTTTGAATGGCACTTGTTTGGGAATGGCATCTGCACCTATACGAAGCGTCTGTGGATCTCTTGGTAATTCATATCCTGAAAAAAAAGTTCCAAAAGTTTTTCACACAATATGCATTCATTTTAAATGTTAGAAAATGTAATTTTTTCTACAAAATAAAGACATTTCTAATTTAATATTTGTATAAAAATCATCAGTATAGCACTACGTAATTTAATATCACAACTTAGGCAAAAACAAAAAACAAGTTTGTTTCCCGTGTGCCGCGCGCATTTTGTTTTGGCGTCATATATATGCGCATTTCATTTGTTTATTTGACATTTTAAAAAACGAAAATCAAATAGCCAATTTGATAAAAAGAACAGGGAAAATTGCAAATTTTTTACTAATAGTGGTGCATCATAGCTAACCTATTGTTCATTTTGTGCTTAATTTGGCACAGATGTAGAAAAAGGTTATCTTAACAGATCTAGATCATGAGTCATCTCAGATTTTGTCCCTGTCGGCCATTTTCCAAGATGGCTGCCAAAGTGCCGACCCGGGAGTGCCGATTTTCGGCATATTTCGGTAATGTATTAATCAGGTAGAAAATTCATATTCAAAATTATTATTGGGAAATGGCTTCTGGAGCTATGGCAAATACATCCAACTCCAAATTATGTTATGTGCATATTTCAAA
Source organism: Ophiothrix spiculata (assembly GCA_000969725.1). Lineage (NCBI taxonomy): Eukaryota > Metazoa > Echinodermata > Ophiuroidea > Amphilepidida > Ophiotrichidae > Ophiothrix > Ophiothrix spiculata. Next base: position 74,860 of record JXSR01S040935.1, on the reverse strand, counting down.
TTCAAAATGGCTGCCAAATTAGCTGATTTTCATTAAAATCGACCAAAACAGCTTTTTAAATGCCTGCTATCATAAATAATCAACATAAAATAACACAAAGGGCTAAAACAAGATCATTTGCACCCTAATTATATTGTAAGCTTGTATCAAAATCAAAATGGCACCTGTTCTAAGATCCAAAAAGGTTGCCAAAATGTGTAAAAAAATGGGCAAGAGGCACTTCAAAACAGTATCTAAAATACCATATATATGTTCAAAAATAATTGACGGAAAATGACGTAAGTAGGTAACTTCTTTCCAAACAAGGGTGTTAGCATGTTTCAAATCCATTACGGGGCCTGTACTGACATCCAAAATGGCCGTCAAAAGTGATATGCAAAAATGGGTCAGAGGCACTTTCGAAACAGTATCTAAAATATCAAGTGTTCAAAATAATTGATGGGAAAATGGCTTTGTCGGTAACAATAGAAGCATATCTACCTAAATAAGGATGTTAGAATCTTCCATATCCAATATGGGGTCTGTATTGAGATCTTAAAATGTTGTTTTTATGTGCAAAATTGAGTTGGAAGTATTTTGAAATAGAATCAAAAACACAAAATGTTCAAAATAATCTATTGAAAATGACTTTTAGGAAACAATATAGGAGCTTTTCTTCATAAAGAAGCTTAAGGGTGTTAGCATGTATTAAATCCAATATAGAGCCTGTAATGAGATTCAAATTGGCCACTAAAATATCATTTACACTAAAAATGTATTTAAGTGACTTTGAAACTGTATCAACAACATGATATATTCAAAATATTGTAAATGGCTTCCAGGGTAACAATAAGAATATTTTAGCCAAAATAAGGGTGTTGGTATGTTCCAAATCCAATATGGAACCTGTATTGAGATCCAAAATGGCCATCGAAATACTATTTTAGACACAAAAATAGGTTTAACATGTGTGTAAGGGTGTTGGTATGTTCCAAATCCAATATGGAACCTGTATTGAGATCCAAAATGGCCATCGAAATACTATTTTAGACACAAAAATAGGTTTAACATGTGTGTTTATAACAGCATTTTAAATATTAGATTTGTAAATGACTTGAAAGGTAACAATTTCTTCCCATATAATGTTGTTAGCATGTTTAAAATCTATCATGGAGCCTTTACTGTGATGAAAATGGCTACTAAAATTCAATTGTAAGCATGAAAATGGATATAAGTGACTTTCAAACATGATGAACATTAAATTGAAACATGCTAACAACCTTATTTGGGTAGAAATGCTCCAATAGTTATCCTTAAAGCTATTTTCCATTAATCATTTTGAACATTGATAGTATTTGATACAGTTTCAAACTCAATTTCCCATTTTTGTGCATAAAAGTTGTATTTTGCAACCATTTTAGATATCAGTACACAAGCCATTGTTCATTAATTATCTTAAAAATTAGATGTTTTTGATACATTTTAAAACTAAGTTAAGCCCCATATTGGATTTGAAACATGCTTACATGTTTGAAAAGAAATTCTCCTATTGTTTACCTACCTAGCCATTTTCCGTCAATTATTTTGAACATTTGGTGTTTTAGATATTATTTGAAGTGCCTATACCCATTTTTTCCACATAAAACACATTTTGGATATTGTGCATCTAACCATTTTTTTTTTCACATAAAAAAACATTTTGGATCTCAGAACAGGTGCCACTTTGATTCTGATGCAAGCTTACAATATAATTGGGGATGTTTTTGTGGCCCTAAATGTAATTTCATGTTGATTATTTATGACTGATATCATAAATAATCAACACAGGTATTTAACGACTGTTTTGGTCAATTTTAATGAAAATAGGCTATTTTGGCGGCCATTTTGAATTTGTAATATGCCCATAACCTAATTTGGAGTCAGATGTATTTGCTATAGCTCCAGAAGCAATTTCCCCATAATAATTTTAAACATAAAATTTCTACCTGATTAATACATTACTGAAATTTGCCAAAAATTGGCACTTTGGCAGCCATCTTTGAAAATGGCAAACAGGAACAAAATTTGAGATGGCTCATGATCTAGATCTGTTTAGATAACCCTTTCCTATATCTGTGCCAAATTTCATGCTTTTATCACAATTGTTATGAATATTTTAACTACGATGCAACACTATAAAGAAGTGTTTTCTTTTCAACAAAAACTTGAAAACCAGACAGGTTTCTAACTGAAAAAAACATCACCCATGTGGATTTTCAATCAAAATTTGCCTTAGCACCTCGTGAAACAATACAAAAAAATGAAAACAAAATAAAATTTAAAAAAAACATTTCGCATTTAGGTTTTTTGACCACCTTGTTGTTTTTTTTCCTACACCAAGGTCTTTATCTTACAAAAAAAAAGTCCACAAAATGGGAATTTTCCCAGACGGGCCGCTGAGCACATTGCCTGGTACACATGCTGGTCAGAAAAACATAAATAAAAATTCCTTTAAAAAGGAATTGTATGAGGCACACGAAATATTCATGTTAAATGTGTAAATGATTTAGCTCTTTCATTCAGAACTTGAGTGACAGTGACAACAACTATTCAATATTCTAAGTGCAAGTTTTTGATTATCAAAAATAATTATTATTCACATGATGAATTGGGATTAACATAATATATATTTTGAGTACTCACTGTGGCATGAAGTCTTTGATTTCTTTGAAATAAGATCTTGTATTTTTTTTTGGGGGGGGGGATTTATTAAATGCATATTTGAAATTTATTGTTGTCCCCTGACATTTCATTGTAAGGCTTAAAAATTTGAAATTTGAAAAAACGCTTTTCACTTAAAATCAATTAAGGTGGTTTTTTTCAGAGATGCAGTTATTTAAGCAAACGCCAGAGTCGGTGCATCAAGGTGCAGTATCCTATCTATTTGTAGAATTGCTCCGATCTTGAAACAAATTAATGGAGTATTGTCATTGAAATGATTGAATGACAAAAAGACACAATCCTGCCATGGGCGTCATTTGAGGGGGGAGACAGGGGGACACGTCCCCCCCCCCCCACTTTTTGAAGGGTGGGGGACACAATGTCAAATGTCCCCCCCCCCACTATTTTGAACTTGATACTTAATACAGAAGATTTATTTGCAAATTTCTTCACATTATATACAAAAATACGTGTTAGAAATACCTTTAGAATGCAAAAATGCTAGGGCTTCAAGGGCCTTCGCCCCTTGACCCCCACCAAACTTAATACAAACGATTTATTTCAAAACGTCTACAAAAAAATGTGTTAGGAACACCCTTAGAATGCAAAAAACGGTAGGGGGTCAGGGGGCGAAACACCAAACTTATACAAACAATTTATTCCCAAATTTCTACAAAAAAATATGTGTTAGGAACATCCTTAGAATGCAAAAAACGCTAGGGCTTCAGGGTGCTTCGGCCCCTGACCCCCACCAAACTTAATACAAACAATTTCTTCCCAAATTTCTACAAAAAATATGTGTTAGGAACATCCTTAGAATGCAAAAAACACTAGGGATTCAGGAGGCTTCGGCCCCTGACCCCACCAAACTTAATAAAAACGATTTATTCCCAAATTTCTACAAAAAAATATGTGTTAGGAACATCCTTAGAATGCAAAAAACGCTAGGGCTTCAGGGGGCTTCGCCCCTGACCCCCACCAAACTTAATACAACCGATTTCTTCCCAAATTTCTACAAAAAATATGTGTTAGGAACATCCTTAGAATGCAAAAAACGCTAGGGCTTCAGCAAACTTAATACAAACAATATATTTTCAAATTTCTACAAAAATATGTGTCAGGAACACCCTTAGAATGCAAAAAATGCTAGGGTTTCAGGGGTCTTCGCCCCCTGACCCCCACCAAACTTAATACAAATGATTTATTTTCAAATTTCTACAAAAATATGTGTTAGGAACACCCTTAGAATGCAAAAAATGCTAGTGCTTCAGGGGGCTTTGCCCCCTGACCCCCACCAAACTTAATACAAATGATTTATTTTCAAATGTCTTCACATTACCCACATAAATACGTCTTAAGAACATAAGAACACCCTTAGAATGCAAAAAAGTTAGGGCTTCAGGGGGCTTTGCCCCCTGACCCCCACCAAGGGGCTCTGCCCACCGTGGACACTCGAAAAAAAGAAAGAAATGGACAGGAAATAGGAATTTTCCCTTTTTTAAATGTAAAAAAATCAAAAAATTTGCTCGCTTCGCGCGAATTTTCAGATATTATGTCAAATTTCAGTCAAAAATCAAAGTTGCCATTTTTTGCAAATTTCAAGATTTTTAAAACAATTTGTAGCTTAAATTATCTGAATTGACAGATTTTTTTGCGCGCTACGCGCGCATTACCACAAAATTCACAATTTTCCTCCGACCATTTTTGCTCAAAAAATTTCCTTGACCCCCCCACACTCCAAAATGAAATGACGCCCCTGAATCCTGCACCTCACTCAGTCGGTGATAGGCGAAAATTTTGAGCAGCAATATTGAGTCCGTGGGAACATCATGTTAGTGGGTTGTAGTCAGTTTGTTTCACTAGTTCAATTTCTAAGTCTGTTACCCCAGATAGCAAAGCTTAGTCGGACCAACTTTGGGCCAATGTCGACAGTTACGTTGGGCCATTGTACACAAAATGATGTAGGGCCCATGTCCTTTTGTCCATCGGGCCATCGTCATTACTATATTGGCATTCTGACAGTTGGGCCAATGAAAAGCCAATGTGATACAAAATCATACAGATAGCAAAGTTTAGTTGGACCAATGTTAGCCGATTATGTTGGGCCAACATTTGCAAATGATATCGGGCCTGTGATATTTACCAAGTGGATTTCTCCCACTCAGTAAAGAAGTGGTACCCTCCACAATAATGGGAGGACACGCCAAGTATGTCTTGCTTTGCTGCCTTGTTTAAAATAGCACAGGCATTGCAAGAACACAAGTATACCATATGTTCAAATACTACATGAGGTCACTACTGAAATGTACATAATTTCTGTGGTGTCTTGGTTCATTTTGTTTGCATATTTCACTTCAAAACCTTGAACTCAAGTTCATTTGTAGAAAATATAAATTGAGGTAGAAACTAGCGTAAAATAGCTGAATTTGGATGAAATTAACCCAAACTAGAAATTTATCTGGCCAAATAAAATTGGTCTATTAGCTCGATGCACCCACATTCTATTACGTCATGAACGACAGTCTAATGTCGGTTTACCACCCATCTGCCAACCAAATTACATGATGTTTATCCAACGTTGACCCAACATTGGCTCTGTGACCGCGATCGTGCCGACCATTGCCAATGTTGGCCCAACCATGTTTTGCTATCTGGGACACTGACCCTGCATTTATGTTGATTTAATTCATTTCAATATAATAGTATTTTAGTGAGGACATTGATAGGGAACAATTTTTAAATTTTAAGCATGTTTATAACAATTATGTTTCCACTTATATTTTTTGTGTAGTTTCAATTTATATAAGAATTTTATTTCATGGCAATAGCATGCTTCAATCAGAAGTGACATGCACTGAAAGAAAAAACAATGTTTCTGTCGAAACACATGTGTTTGAGAAGGGAATTAATTTAAACCCTCCTCACAGATACCATCCTACTAATGGATTAATTGTTTTCATCTGTTGCATAAAAACGCAACATCAACTAACCCTGAGCATTTGTGACCCGTCATATCGAAAGGTACAGTAAGGGTCCCAAAACGAAAATTGATTAAGATGCAAATTAAGCCTAAAATTGCGACAATTTTAATACCCTTAAAATAAACAAAAAACAGACTAAACCACCTAATTGGGCGTCATTAATCACGCCAATGCGAAGTATCGACAATTTTATATTTCAAGCCGCTTAAACCGCGTAAGCAAAATATAAAGCATTGAACATGCGCAATGATGATATATGGTGATTTCTGGTACTTTGCTAACAACAGGGTTCAGGTGTGACGACAAAACTACAAACTTATTCCTCATTGACAAACTAGCCCTCATAAATAATACATTAGAAGGACGCAGAATTATAAAATAGGGGTGTTAAATGCCAACATTGATGGATTTTAATTGTATAACAACACAGTACCTCAGTAAAAATGCAAAGTTCTTTAATAACTTGTGGTATTATGATCTTACGACTCTAGGGTAGGAGAGATTTCTATTTGCACAAAAGAATCTGGTGTTATTATGATCTTATACCTGATCTACGTGAGATTTTTATTTGCACAACAGGTTTTAAAGTTTTTAATGCCCAATGCAATGAATGGTTGAATGATTATATACAAAAAAGAATTGCAGCATATATATTTGTTCAATTACGATATAATAATACTCTGAGAAAATAGTTAAATAATACAAGTAGATCAACTTATGTCCCTTAGTACACAGGGGTGGGGGTGAACTTGCTATTTTGACCGGGGTCTCGACACTTGAAACTTAAATGGTGTTTTTATATTATGGTAGAGGAGTTCTAAAAACTTGAGGAAGACTTTTGAATAATTACCTATTTGATTTACGTCGAGCTTATATTGCAGGTGACTTACATGGGGAGGGGTTGTCACTTTTATTATGGTTACACTGGGTGTGCCTCTTAAAAGGACCCTTTTCAACCCAACGACCTCCATTTTTTATTTCGGCTTCCTGTCAAATAAGTTGCCCAATGACCCCCATTTTAATTGTCAGGTATCACAAAAAGTGACCCCCATTTTTCTTCAAATTTACTCCTGTCGATTGTTTCTGCTATTTTGATGTTTTCAGAGAAATTTTAACTCAAAAATTTAAATCTTTTCCACGCTATGGGCCGTGTTCTCAATTTTTTTCGGAATGTATATGCTGTCCAGTTTATCAAACTTAGGGTCTTGTAGAACTGTATTTGTTTAAAAGATAGTGTACATATGGATTTTATTCCCCATAAACTATGAAGATATAGAGCTAAAAATTGGGTTGAAAAATTTATAATAAAACACAGTTTGAGATAGTTTATTTGAAAATTGAGGTCTTTAAAACTATATAGAAATCTTGAAATGGTATCTCGAAGAACACACAGGTGTTACTATAGAGTGGGATATTTTTTACATTAAAAACGGATTAAGTGAGCTAGGCCACCATAAAATTCTGTATTAACCAATAATAAATATATAACTTACTCATTAAATGTGACGATGTAGGCCTTACAAAATTCATTGTATTAGACAAAGTACTCCACGGATTTCGGTGAACTAAATTTTGGAATGCTCTATTATATATGTGCTAAGGTGGAAATTAGAAAAGATGACATTGAATTCAGCAGAAAGAGGACGAAATAAAAGTGCCAAAGTTTTCAATTTCTTCGTACATGAGAATGCTTGAACCTAGCGATTTGGTTTTTTTTTCGCCTTGCAGATCGACGGCACATTTTGATTATCCAACTTAAAAATTCAAAAATTTGTCATTGCTCAAATACAAGAACATTTAAAATAAAAAACAACTTATTGGGGTCTGTAAGGCTTGTGAACAGAAGAGGAGACTTGAAAACGGGTCTGAAAGGGGGTCTTGAGCAGTACCTCGTATCATATATATGTATATATTTAGTATAATAGAAACATATATATTTTTTGCATTTGCTTCATGAGAAAAGTTTGGAGAAAAATATGCATATTGTAACGCGCACTGCGTTAGTTAATTTTATTTTGTCTTGATTTTTGAGTTAATTAATGTCAATTGTTTTAATGATTCTTTCCTTTAATTATTTCGTAGATTTCAGGACGAATCTTACCAAAAGTTGTTAGATATGTTTAACCTTGAGGTAACTTGCACTACTTGGTATGACCTGGTACAAACTGCCAACGTGGCAAGGTCTTTGTACTATGTTATCCTTGAAAATCTGTCTACTCAGCATTTCATGGCTGAGCACGTGAATAACTTTCTATGTAAGATGTTTGAATCAGGCAAGATACATGTGATTAAATTATGCAATGTTGTTTGTAACATGTGATAGGCATGAGATGGATTTGCCACGTAAGCACTTTTCTCAAGGTGACTACGTGTCGACGTGGCACATTTATCAGCCTCCAAACAGTATAAATATGGGTGAACAATTGATATCGAGTCTGTTTTGTTAACTGTTAACATGGGCCTCTGAGCCTAGGAGTTAGCTTTCGGGCTTGCTCAAGATACGTATCTCTAAGACATAGGTGGGTGATACCCTTCTTACTAATTTGTTCTAGTCTTGACGGGATCGATGACCGTTTGAACCCCTCTGTATAATTCGCTTAACTCGCATATAGTGTGGTGGACACCATGCGTAGCGGTGGGAACACCGGGTCTATGCGCTTATAGAGTGGTTATACGTGACGGAGGGCGGATTGTGCCTGAGATCAGTGCTCTTTCACTATAGCTCAGCTTTGTGGTGGGCTGAAAGGGTGAGACTGTCCTAATTCTAGTGGGCTATCTACGGTAGACCACTATCCTCCATCTTCCCCCCTTGTAAGTTAGTAAGGAGTCGTATCAACTCTGAGCCTAAGGGATATGGACTTGACGAGTCTGTACAGTGCATAGTTATATACTAAGTTTTGGGTTTGTGTACCCGTTCATCGTACAGAAGAAGTATACAGTAATAAATCTAACATAACGCTAAGTTGACGAGTGTTGTTGTAGTTCTTCAAATCTTCTCAACCACTGCGTACTAGTACTCTTAGGTAGAAGACGCGTGAGCGTTACAATATGGATGCCCAAAGTTAGTTGTACTTATCCATAGGCCTAGTGAGTGTTATATTAAATTCGAATTTATTTTTGAACCAAATTTTTATAATAATTTTGATTTTGAAGTCATCAATCTTGAAAATGACAAGTAGGCCTAAATGGTTTTCATATTAATATTTGCCAGTACCATATAATTAAGCATAAGTAACTGTTATGTAATATTGTTTCATTTCGTCCAGTCAAATGTGATAGGGATCAGGCTTAATTTGGTATTCGTTGAGAGCGCACTCCTGAAAATGAGGGATCTTTGG
>JXSR01S040935.1:0-10365 GCA_000969725.1 Ophiothrix spiculata | reverse complement strand
TATGGCAGGGGTTAGTCATGTATTATGAAGCAAGCGATCTACCGCTGAGCTATCCAGGCAGCGTTGAGATCATGAATTGAAATTAAAACATAAACATTAGAATGCCACATTTTTCTTTTGTTTACATAAAAGTTACATTTTTTGCCTCATTGGAATGCTCAATTTGTAAGTATATTATGGGAATGTGTATATCAGACAAAATGTAGATAATGTAGATCATACTAAAAACAGACAATTCAAAGCTCAAACAGGGCGAACTCAGGGTCGTTTGGTGCAAAAAAACGTGGGTTTGTTACGTTATCATTCAAAATCAACACAACATATTTATAAAATATTATTTATAATTCAATAAGAAATATCAAGCCTACAATCTTTCAAACTTTGAAAACAGTCGATATGTCCGAACATCATGAAATTATGAGGTTTCGGCGAAAAATGCGTCAATTTTTCGAAGTAGTCTATTGACGTCATTTAGACATTGATAATGGATGTGAAATCACTAGTAAAGTTTCATGTATAAACTAGAGACTCTATTCCATATGTACGCCAAAAATGGTAATATTCTGATATGTGTAAGTAGGTAAAAATTTGCAGTAAAAATGATGTTCAGACGAGCGAGACGATTTAGGGACAGACGAGTATAGGAAAGAAGTGTAAATAACATATGAGTGGTGCTCTGGCAAAATGAGCGGAAAGTCGCGATTGAAGATTTTGAATTAATGTAAAAAATGGTGAAAAGATCAAATTTCGTTTTTTGACATAAAACGCATTAATAGTATACATAAGTGTAAAACTATACCTCGCGTGTTGAAGGTCAATTATGCTGGGAAGTGCAATTATTCACAGGTAATTGATCGCGTTTCGCTATCATACACTATAGTAATCAGTAACCTTAAAATTGATTTGCAACAATTTTTTACTGTCAGATTTTGAGTGGACTGCCTCGTATTTCGATCTCTAAATGGAGATTGCAGAAAGAAAGTATGACAAATTATATATCATTCGAAAGCTGAGACTATAGAGAATTAAAATATATTATACACTCAATTTTGAAAATCGCGACTTTCCGCTCATTTTGCCAGAGCACCTTTCATATGAAACTTTTGACCAATGAAGTGTTGGTATGTAGCTCAATACAAGAACTCCCAACTAATTTGCTGGAAGTACCCCCTCTATTTTAATTATGTAGGCCTTCTGTGAAAATTCAGCAAATTTCTTTATTTAGTTACCAATTTTGTTAAATATCAGATTTAATTCTAACCACTATAAATACTATAAAATAACTTCATTTGAGAGGATTATTTTTACAAGAAATTGATAATTTTGGCTAGTAAAAAACCTACTATACCAGTTGATAAAAATTGCAGCTAAAACATTTATAAAATGGCAAACAGTGGACCTATATTAAATTTTGCTTTTTATGTTCAAAAACATAAAAACATATGAATACATTTTGTCATAGTATATAATTCAATGGAGAAAATTTTAAACCATGAAAATAAAGATTGGTGAAATAAGTGAAATAAATTTCTTCACACTAAAATTTGGTTTACATTAGATAACCTACAACAGCTTGCAACATTATGTAATTACATGATGTTTCTTAGAATCTAAGTGAGCTATCATCTAAACAATGATGGAAAGGGGAAGAATTAGATAAGAGAACACAACACATCCCTCCTATAAGTCAATTCAGATTAATCTAGTTGAGTAATATGATGTAATACAATATGAAACTTACCTTGCCCTTTTTTGTCATTTGACAGCTCCACTTTTTGGTACATGTTTTTAGATTTAAAGTTTTTTGAATGTTATCAATTTGTAGGCATCAGCGTGTCCGGGAAGTTTTTCTTGGGGTGGGGATTTCAATACTAAGCAGTGGGCTTAATGCCTTCAATCATCAAAAACTGTATGATTTTATTATGATTTTTTAAAGTGCTTGTGGCTTCAAGTTCAGCCTCAACTGTTTTCTGTTTTAAAGCTTAAAGTTAAAATATTGTAAACTTTGTTGTATCTGCTCTTTTCAGAGTTGTTTATTTAGAAAAAATAATTGTAATTTTTCCCTTAATATAGCTGTTATTTCAAAAACTACAAATGCAATCAGGATGTAGAACCCATTTTTAAAAAGGTTGTTCTTTCTTCTTTCTAGCCATGCATTGTTGGAATTTTTCTGATTTGTAGTTTTTGGTCGAATTTTACTTTTATGAACCTACCTCTCTACATAAAATATGCAAAAAAGTAAATTTTTGGTCCAATTTTGACCAAAAAAGACTCTGTATGACTTCTCAGAGGCTGGAGTATTCCTAAGACACAAATTTATTTTAGCTACACCAATCTTAACACTTTCATAAAAGTTGTTTTCATGTTGGTCATTTAGTTTCTGAGCAAATTTGACAATTTGTGAAATGTAGTGTTTTTATCTGCCAAAATCCAAGATGGCTGCAATTAAATATGCAAATTTATGCATTTTTGCTCTGTCTTTCTTTCATTTTGTTACTGGGTATCATAAAGCTTTAGTTTAGAGGCAATATAACACTTTTTGTTAAAATAATGATTTCTCATCTAAATGCAACAATTAACCCAAAACTTTACGATATGTCCGGTCTAATATTTAAGCAATAAATGGGCCATTCTGTGTTGATCATTTTGTACTTTTTGGCAAGGGGGAAGAAGGTCTACTAGGCTACTTTTCTGAATTATGAACAGTAGGCTTGATCTTATTTTTAAGAAAATGACCAGCTAACCAGAAGGCATGCTAATCAAAAAACCTGTTATTCCGATGGTTCGCTAATATTTTCTGAGTTGTACTTCTGAATTATAGTATTTTCAACTTTAAACAATTTTCTGACTAATTCTCTTTCTAAATAGTTGAACTTCTAGCAACAAATACAGACTGTTTGCTAGAAAACTCTCTAGTCAGAAAAAATCTGAAAGTGGGACTTTCAAAAAGTTTAAGCTGTTGTTCAGAAGGACTGCTTCCCTACAAATGGGCCTTCTGAATAATGGGTTTACAGAATAGCAGGTTTTCTGATAGTCGCACTTGCAACCCTCGCCTATATATAGTTCACTAACTTAATAAATCCACTGATATGACAGCCGAGCCTCTCTTGTCAGTAAACCAAATCAGTCGAGCCCGATTGTAGAGCTAGTTTTCTGACTGAGACTAATGGGTTTTCTGAGTGACAGGCTTCACCCTTTTTGTAGACCTTTTTGCAATGTTCAACTTCAGAGGGGGGTGCGACGTCCCATTCCACTGCACCCCTTGCTACAGGACCTTTAGATGTGGATTCCAAAGAAATTGATTGAAGGTAAAACACTCCATGAATTGTGATTGCTTATCAACCAAAGTGCATTGTGGACCTGTTTAGTTAACACAAAAACCTAATTTGCTGAAATTATCAACACTTATTTAAGTTCATGGAAAGTCACAATGCTGTCTGTAATTTAAACCTATCTCTGAAACTAGAGATAAAATCAGAATCAATGCCTGATATCTGTTGTAGTACTTTTTTGACCAGTTTGCGATATTTTTAGTATCCATTTAGGATGTCATTGGGATGTCATTCAGATGATAACATGTCAAACAATGTTTTGTATCGGTCAAATTGGTAAAAGAAGTTTTTTGTATTCGCTGTATCAACTTTTTGCAGCGGATATGACACAAACCTTGGGTCTTTAGCCATGGAACCAAACTAACCAGCTCACAGTTAAAGGGATTGTCCATGATTTTCCAAAATGTGAAAAAGTCTACAAAATCTTTAATTTGTACGTACTGAATAGTGTAAACACATTAAAAAGTCAAAAAATGAACATAATTCTTTTCAAAAATGAGTATATTAACCCCCTTTAACTCACAGTATCGCATTTGTGTCCCATCAGTCTTAGCTAGTTTCTCATGTAGGATTATGACTAGAGGACTAACCTACCAAGTATCAAATAAGTATCAAGTAACATATCATTCTTGGACGATTACAAGACATCATGGCCCGTATTCCTGAAAGATGTTTAGCTAAACCATTGTTTTACTGAGCATCAACTGTCCAGGAATGATACGCATCATTGCAGCTTTCAAGCAGTACAGTTGACGAGAAATAAAGCCTTGTTTTAGCTAAACTCCTTTCTGGAATACGGGCCATGTGTTTCTCTTTTTATTTTGAATTTTACATTTCAAAGAGAGCTCAAATTCAATTATATTGGATTAAATTTGACCCGGTATAGCAACAGTGTCATTCAGCTTCCAACTGGAATTAATGGAATTAATGGTTACCGGTAACCCTAAATTCAGAAATGGATAATTTTGTATCTAATTTCAACATTTCTTTGTTTTTGAGAAAATAATCACAGTGGTAAGTTATGCATGCTATAGAGACTATCCGTGTTTTGAATTAGCGGCCATCTTTGCGGTAATGCTATACAATGTTCAGATCATTCAGAAGAGTAGCACCCGGAACATCATGCATTTGAACATAATAGCTTTTAAATTGCCCGCCAAGTTACACAAGGTCATTGATTGAGTTGATTAAATGGGGAATACTACGGGAATGACCTCTTTTGTTTGCAATCACGTGTGAGTGAAATGGATACTCTCTATTCCTATGAGTGACATTTCAGAATTAGGATGATGGGCAATCCCTTCAATGCAGTCTTGAACCTTACCCTATTCAAGCTCACTCACTGTATCTCTTTATACAGGCACGTACCGTTGTTGATTCGTGATGAATCCACACTTGATATTCAAATTAGCGCGTCACGCACGGCACGGCGTTTACTGAAGTGCGTTTACGCAGTACACAAAAGTCGTCACACTGATCATCGCGCGTCGGGCACTTATAGTACGTGCAAAACTTAAGCCCGGTGCTTGAGAAAAATTATAAAGTCAAAGCAGCAAACATTCACAAATTATCACTTTGCTTCAGATACTAGTATGCTAAATGTTTTTTTGAAGATAAGTACTAGTATTAATAGGCCTATCTGTTAAATTGAAAACATTTAGAATTTAATTCATACGTTTTCAGGAAGATTTTCGTTGTTGAAAGGTATTCAAACACGCCACAGAGTTGATCATCGCGAATCAACAACTCTGCATCTGATGCGTCTGTGTATTTTTATCACGCTCGGGTGGCTAAAGCCACCCTCGCGCGATAAAAATACGCAGACGCATGGATGCATCGTTGTTGATTCGCGATGATCAACTCTGTGGCGTGTTTGAATACCTAAATCTTTGATTCAAGGATCATTCAACGTCAAATTGTACATCAAATCTGTTGGTCACAAAAATGAGTGCATATTAGTCCTAGAACTGTATGTTATTGAATATTGCCATCTTGGGTAGACAATACATGGCATAATTATATAACAGCATAAAATAAAAATTTAAAAAAATATTTCAAAGGAAATTGTAAACAAAACATCAATAGCATGCGCTTGTTCATCTTCTAAGTTTAGGAAAATGTATATGCGAAATATGATTTTTTTTCTGATTTTTTTATTTTTAGCTTTGAATGATAAAAGAGATCTCTGAATGAGCAAATGAGTGAAGCAGTGCAATGAAATACCCATAATTAAGCAATGCCAGCAATCTTTTTTAGACAAAGTTGTTATGAATCATTTCAATTTACTGCCAACTTCCCCATGTCAACTTGGAATTTTAGATTTGCTGGCTGGGTTGTATACTATTTCATTAGCATCCCACTTGCATCTGTAAATTTGCTTGTACTCCTTTTGCTAAAAATCAATGTTTTTTGTAAAATAAATACAAAAACAATTTCAATGACCATATTTTTATATTTAAGATACGGTATGGAATATCTCAAAGGTATAAAATTTTAAGATCAAACTGGTGGGCAACATATATCAATAAAATTATATAAATCTATTAACTTGAAATTTTTTGAAGTTACACCTGCTTTTACCCAGCATGAATTATGATTTCTCATAGGGCTGTGTACAAAATTTTGACCAAAAGCGTGAAAATAGTGTTTTTAAATACATTCTAGCTCAAAAACGAAAACTTGGTGATCCCTATTGTTTTTATTTCGGATTTAAAATACACTTGAAAACGCCTTTAGATAGTCACATTCCTTTATTTTATGCTGTTTTTCCTATAAACCATTTTTGATCAAAATCTTATTGTATTGCTTTAAAAGAAATTTAACTTGACTATATATGAAAGCTATTATAAAAATGCTTGGGAGGCAAGATCCTGGGGAAATCCCCAACATGTCAGTATAATTTTGTCATTTTGCTTTTGTATTTTACTTTGTAGCCATGTTTGGAATCATCACATCACCATCTCAAGTGACCTTTGCTGTCAGCAAGCATATGGAATTGCTCTCCCATATGCCTTCAAGAAATCTGTGGACATGTTTCATATGTTTTCATGCATACTAACATTGACACATAGCCATTAGCAAGGTGGATCTCTCTCTTTCTAGGTCACACGCAAACTTGCAACCTGTTATTTTTTCTTCTCAAACTGAAAACACATTATTTAGAAGATCAGTTTTACCAAACTTTCATCCAGGACAGCTGGATAAATGAAATAGCGCCATCTAATGTTCTGTTTCTGAAAGTGTCAGGATGGTAATTGGTAAAAGTTTGATGTGGTATTGGCAGAAAAGCTTACTGGTAAATTGGTGCCAGGGTCCTAGGTGTAAATTTTGTCAATAAGTTTTTTTGTCTTTAATTACAGTTTACACCAAGTAAACTTCTGATAAAAGGTGTAAATTGAAATCTAATCTTCGCATCATTTTAAAGGTCAGCACTTTTTTAGATTAATAGTTTTGCATTGCTTGGACTTCTTCTTTGCCTGTTGTGTCTGTCACTTTAGGTCAAACATTATTATTACACTAAGCAAATCTTTACTTATCTTGTAAAAAATAGGTTAGAGGACATGCCCACCGCATGTTACATCTTGATATTACATCACTGATAAATGTTTGCCAAATCGCCGCATACCCTATGACCAAAACATTATTGAAGTTTCTTAACCATTTTTGACACGATGGTATGAAATATCTCAATGGTATTAAAGGTACATAGTCCAATTCTGTCATATGAAAGATCATCACTATACGAAGTTCATTTTTAAATTTCAGATAAATCAGAACAGCCGTTCTGGTTTTATCAGCAATTTTGTGTTTTCTGCTTGCCTACAGTTTAATTTACTGTAGGTCTATAATTATGTTATTTTACGGTTACCATAAAATTAATAATGTTAACGCATTTTCACTTATATCTCCAAAATGCAACACACATTTCACCCATTAAAATTTCACATGGGTAATGAGAAATTATGAGAAATATTTTGGGTACCAAAATCTCAGAAAAAGGCGACATCTACCTACATCAGAAGATCATTAGCTGAACTTGATAAGTGTCATAGATAAAGTGTACAAAATGAAATCTTACTGAAATTGGTCAAAATCAAAATCTTGGGATCAAAATATGTTCCAGAAATATCTTAGCCAGAATATTTCAATAATTTCTCATGCTGTGTTCAGTATTTTAAATTTAGATATCCCAGCACACACAAATTTAACACATTTACATAAGTCATTTATGACTGCAAGATTTTGAAAAACAACTTGTTTTGAAAAATAGTTTAAGAATGTCATAAAATGATTTTCAAAAATGTTCTGTATTCATATAATTTGGATGACTTTCTTAAATTTCAGAAAGTTTTCTCTGATACTTGTCACAATTATACTTTTGTGACAATTAAAAAACAATTTTGCAATCTAGAAAAGGAGGACTATCCAAGTTTTCTTAACACCTTTCTTATTCCTCAACTTGTTTCACACTTGCTGATTTCAGTGATATCAAAGGAGCATGGTTCAATTGCTTCAACTTTTTTTAAACTTTCTGAGATTTTGATACCAAAAAGTTGCTCATATTTTTCTCATAACCCATGTGAAATTTCACAGCTGAATCATGTTTCGTTTTGAAGATATACAAGAAAATGTGTTTAATTATGGTAACCATAATTAATTTTACACAGTAATGTATAGGTAGCTCTGAAATACAAAATTGCCTATAAAATTAAAACGGTTTGACCGATTGAGCTAAAATTTGAAACTTAAATCTTTTGAGTGGTCATCTTTTATAAGAGAGTAAAATCTTAATTTTGAAAAATCGGACCAAGCTCCTTCAACATGTTTCTCTTGTTCATAATTATAATGCAATGAATAATTTTGTCCCTAGATTTGAAAAAAAATATATTAAAGGTTGGTATAAATCATTTCCTCTTACACAGTAGTGCATCCCGAGATAAGAACCAGGTTTGATGATGAAAAATCTATATTGTAGAATAATTTTTTATTCGTTACTGCATAGACTATTATAAACAATCATTGATCGAACAATAAACTTAAAAGGCTGTTTAATCAAGATAACAAGTGCTAACGAAGCGCTAAAATACCGCACATAAAATGTATGCAACTGTTAGCCATTTTAGTGTCTGTTATGTAAATATGAGAGCCTCTTGTAATTTTTGACAGTACTTCACCCCAGGATTCATGATATTTCCAAAGGGGGGGGGGGGTCCAGGATTTTCTGAAAAGTCGACTATTGAAAGTAACCTAACATGTTCAATGGTTTTGATAAAGTGACAAGGAAAATGTATTGTAGTTTTGAAAGCATGGATGCTGTTTTTATCCAAAATTTATGTCCAAAATTTATGTTAGATTTTTACTTTTATCCACACTTTTGTGAGCTTTACTCACAATTTTACATTAGGGGTTGCGATAAATCCCATGCATGTTTTTCACTTTCAAATCAACTAAAATACAGTTTTGGTCAAAAAATGGAATGCAACTTTCTACCAGGGAACACATCCATGCTGTAGGGAAGGTAAAATAAGACAAAATATTTTTTATCCTGAATATTATTTATTACTTTATTTTCCAGCTAATCAAAACTCACCAGGTTAATTTAGATGAAAATTTACCTTGAAAAATAAACAAGTCATAACAAGAAAGTGGAAAATGTATTGATGCTAATGATATGAGCTTAACATGTGAAAGTATTTCAAGCTGCGATACCAACAGGTTAACTGGTCTGGATTAGAAAATGTTATTTTTCCAGGCCAATAATGGGTCCAGATAGCCGCCAGCTGTCCCTGGGTGCCTATCACGCCAGATGAATGAGATACATCATCAGAGGTTACTATTTGAATCCTTGCAATGGACACTTGTTCAGTCTCAGATATTGATTTCAATGATGACTTGTTATTTAGATTGATACATCATCAGAGGTTACTATTTACTAAAATATTTAAAAAGTAGGTGACCTAATAAACCATAAGACCCAAACTAAATATCATGCTTTTTTTTTACCAAATTCACTGTTGAGATAGGCAAGAAATTCACCAGAAAAAAAAGCGACCTTAAATTTTGCAAATTTTGGAAACGGGCAAATCAACCAATCTTAATTTTTAGGCCTACATGTCTAAATTTACAAAACATTGCTTTTTACTTGAAAAGTTTATTAGGAGTAGTGTGGTTGAAAAGGTCCCAAAAGCCATTTAATTCTTGGTAAATGTTCTAAATAGGGCTGAAACCAAATAAAAGTAATGCATACAAATTAGAGGTCATTAAAACAACCTTAATTTATATTTTGAAAAAAAAACTTTACCATAATTAGGCCAAACCCGAAAACTGGTATCTATGCATGAAAATCACACAAATGATCAAAAAGCAAGAGAGTTCCCACATCCCAAAATTAATTTTAAATTCTGATTTTTCATTTTGTTTATTTTATCATTTTAAAAATCTTTAATGGTATGGTATTCATAGTACACTCTTAAAAAGAAAGGATCAAATTGATCCGATAAAGTATCAAATATGAGCTTACCCTTTTCCGGATCAATTTTGATCCCAATTCTCCTCAAATTTGATCTTTTTTGGATCAAACACACTCATTTTTGATCCGAAAAGGATAAAATTTGAGGAGAATTTGGATCAAAATTGATCCGGAAAAGGGTAAGCTCATATTTGATACTTTATCAGATCAATTTGATCCTTTCTTTTTAAGAGTGTTATATTGAGTGTATCATGCCCTAAACCGAACAGGGCCATCAAATCAGCTTCTTTTACCATCACAAATGTAGGCTTTTAGTCAAAGTCATGAGAAAAAAATATGATTGGCTCGTTGTAAATGTCATTTACATGCACATAAAAAGATGCCATATCAGTTACAAATGAGAATCCCAGGTACATGTTGGGGCTACAGTAAGTTCACCTATATCTGAGGGCATGTGTTCTAGCCTATATTAACCCACAGCAGCCAAAGACGTCCAGTCGCGCGATACTCTTGGGACCGTTTCATTCTAACAAGCCCCGATACAAAGCTATACAACGCATGGAA
>JXSR01S040925.1:4688-16601 GCA_000969725.1 Ophiothrix spiculata | reverse complement strand
CATATGCTTGTATTTGTCACATTTTCGATGACATCAATATTACAGGTTAATGATTTAATCTCAATTATGTGTTTAATTGACCATAGATTGATATTGCCAAGAGAGACGAGTTGTTTGAGATCACCCTATCCTGGCTAGATGGAGATGAGAAGATTACGCATCAATGTCTTGGGGCACAGCTATGTGGACTGTTTGTTGAAGCAGAAGAAGTTGAGACGCAGCGAAGACTGGATTCATTGCTGCCTGTTATATGTGACAGGATTAAGCAACAAAATTATGAGCAGGTATGGCAGAAATAAACTTCTCAAAATAATTTTGGAAACTTTTTTTAGCCGCTTATATATCTCATTTGTTTGAACCTTGTTCGCCTATTTGATACATTATTTGCTTAGCTAACAATCTCTTCTTTAAAATAACACCAAATTTATAACAAGAGCTTGTGATTGACATCATCACATATGTCTTGCCCACAGTAAATATTTTTGGACCATGTTTTTCTAAGATATTGAAATGTCTTATCAGATAAGAGGTAAATTTGGTTAGGAAACTGATTGCACTGAAATGTTAACGGGATCAAAAGTCAATCCAGGACAATTTGATGCAAGAGAAAGGAAGATCTATTAAATTTGATAATGACACTAAAGGTGGTTTCAGACTAACTGTCGTTGCGGCACACAACGTTGCGGCATACAACCGAGCATTTGCAATTTAGAGTTGTCGTAATGTAGCATGACACATTTGCATATTACCGCAATGGTCTGTCGCAAGAAAAGTTGAATTTATTCCAACTCAAAATATTGTGTCGTTGCAAACATCACGACAGGCTAATCGATATATCTGCTTGTCGTACGGCAAGGAGATGACACAAGGTTGAGTTTGCGCACTTTAAGTTTTTGACGTCACGCTGGCCGTACGACCACACGACAGGCAAGTCTGAAACCAGCTTAAACCCAAGATTGTGTATTTCCCTTTCACTGTATAGGATACACCTGATGAGGAGGATGAATCCGAGACTGCAGACAGGGAAAAAGAAGAGAGGCATTCGGACCATTTGTTGTTTCATCTGCTGTCCACTCTAGCTAAAATCCTACAACACTGTGCCATGTTACGCAGCAAGGAGTATGTGGTAGTTCTGAATGCAATTTGGGGTATGTAGTGCTGTATAGCATTTCATTTTACATACATACATTCATACATACATAAAGGCTTATTTAACATGCTATTTCATCAAGATCACAGCACAGCTGTCTATGCAGATATCACAATCAGATCACATCCTCCATAATGGCTGCTAAAAGGTGCACTTTATGTCCGTAGTTAGATTGTGGGTATCTAAACAGCATCGGGGTGAATAAGGGACAGCTATGGGTATAATACCCTACTCTTCACGAACCTAGCTGTGACAAGCATATATGGGTGTGACTCGCCCATATATGGGACCAATGGCTTAACATCCTCTCTAAAGAATGGGGCTCTCACATGGTATGTTTGCCCTTTCTACTGCTTTCCATTTTCTACTACTGATTTCTATTTCAATACTTAACACCATATAATACCTAACAGGGAAGGTAAAAATACACTATTTGTAATGGGGATGGTTGACATATGACACACTCCAACAGAAGGTACTTTTGACAGCTTAGATATTTTTAAAATATGAAGAAATGTTGAAGTTGAAAAAATCGGTGGTGTGCCAATTTTGAGTTTGGGACAGAAAAGTGTTCTTTCAAATTTAAAATCATCAATTGCTTGGCAGCTCAGAAGAAATAATAAAAATGTGTAGAAAAAATCGGTGGTGTGCCAATTTTGAGTTTGGGACAGAAAAGTGTTCTTTCAAATTTAAAATCATCAATTGCTTGGCAGCTCAGAAGAAATAATAAAAATGTGTATTGTGTATAATATTTGTTGGTATGTGTGCCATAGCATTTTGGTTCCATCATTTTTCTGCAAAATTTCTGGAAAACATTATTTTTACAAAAATACACATCAGCCTATGCAATTTTTCTCAAATCTTAGAAACTAAGTATCCCACACCTTTAATTTTGAAGGTTGATAATGTACTGTGATTGGTTGTTCCTAGTCCCAAGTGTGTGTAATAAAAGCCGTGAAACCACAAGGTTTCCAGCCTCTTTCCATTTCTAGCAAGAGAGATCTCTTTATAGAGATATATGTTTTTCCTTCACAACAATTGTATTTTGCTATGATCAGACTAAAGGTGGTTTCAGAGAAGCTGTCATTGCGGCAGAAGACCAAACATTTGCAATTTTAAGTTGTAATGTAGCATGACACATTTGCATATTGCTGCAATGGTCTGTCGCAAGAAAAGTTGAATTTATTCCAACTCAAAATATTGTGTCTTTGCGACCATCACAACAGGGATCGATGATCGATATATCAGCTTGTCTCAAAAAAAATTTCCAGATGCGACAAGTTTGCGCACTTAAAATTGTTGACGTCACGGTGGTCGTAAGACCACACGACAGGCAACTCTGAAACCAGATTAACTCCAAATGTTTTACACTCATCAACAGAATCTGTCAAAACACATCTGCTTCACCCACATTCCTGGGTTCGTCTGACATCGGCGCAGCTCTTTGGTGCCCTATTCGCTGCATGGAAACCAGAAGAACTAGCCTCCATGAAGTCATCTGGGCCTACAGATGCAACACCTTCACAGAAGCAAAAGAAATCCAAGAAAAGGAAATCAAAAGAGATGGGGATGACTGATGAAGGAGAGGGGGTGAAAGGATACCTGGAGGAACAGATGCATCCAAGAATTAGTGATTTAGCTCATAAGTTTTGCAACCAGTTGCAGTCACCATATTGCAGCCAAGATCTAGGAGATCAGGTAAGCACTACCCTTACTCCGGCAACAGATTGGTAATTAAAACCAGAGATGCCACTTTTCAGGCTTTTTCCTGATTTCAGGATTTTTTTACTCAAAATTTATGCGTTTTTATTTATTTTCAGCCCTTTTTTCAACTTTTTTGCCAAGTTTCAGGATTTTTTAGTGATACTAAGTGGCATCTCTGTAAAACTGAGTTGGTCAAATTCTGCACCAAAGACCTTAAATTTGGCTGATTTATCGAGAAAAAGAGCTGTATTCAAAAGAGCTGAAATCGGCTGAAAAGTTTCGGTCTGCATGTTGATGGATTGAGTTTAAAGGTTGCACAGCTCTAATTGGTATTCCTATTGTTTTACATGCAAATATTGTCTTTTTTACCCCAAAATGTAACATTTATGGTGTGAAAATGCAATAAAACCATTGATTTTCTGAAAAACAATGAAATTTTCTATCATTTGAAGTGGGGTTAAGCAGCTCGATTTTTCCCTACACTACCCTACATATTTAACATGTTAAACGGCAGCTTGGTTCTGGATGATTTCTAGACCATTTTTTGTGTGAAAATGCAATATAACCATTGATTTTCTGAAAAACAATGAGATTTTCTATCATTTGAAGTGGGGTTAAGCAGCTCGATTTTTCCCTACACTACCCTACATATTTAACATGTTAAACAGCAGCTTGGTTCTGGATGATTTCTAGACCATTTTGTGTCTCTCAATTTAGAGGGAAAATGATCAAATATTGGAGAAAAACTGAGATTTTTGCATCAATATTTGTTGACAGACATCCAAAGTAAATATCTCGAACAAAACTAAGCCACTCAACCCACATTTCAACTACTTTTGAGACACTTTAGTGCAACCGGTGTGTCGTGTAATGTCAGTCCCCATGTGCCATAGGGTGGTGCGGGGTAGATCAATTAGTGCTGTGGAATCTTAAAGGTCTGTGAAGTTGGCCAATTAGCCTGCCCACTGGTGCTTTTGAGATGCCGTACTCCTCCTTTACCAATACAAAATGTAAATAATTTCATTGTTGGTCCAAGCATGCATGTAATCATAGTCTTTGAACTCATTTTATTTTCACAGGTTGTCAGAAATCTTGTGTTCATAGCCAAAGTACTCATCCAAATGCCACTAGATAACAGTGAATCTCTGGATTTTAGAACTAATAGCACCACAGATATTGGTGATGCAGCTGACAAAACTGATGACATCACAGATGATGTCACGGACAAATCTGATGATGTCAGCAACAGAACTGATGACTTCACAAAGTCAAAGGGCAAACCTATAAGCTTTATGTGGTTAATCAAAAGAATGTGCGTCATAGCATCTAGGGAAGCAGCTAAATCTTCAGGGCCAACATTGAAGAGGACATGTGTAGTGAAGTGGCTGGCTGCTGTTGCTGTAGAGCTGGGCAAGGACAGGATTGAACCATATTTGCTGACTATGCTGAGACCTATCACCAGGGAGGCTAACGATAAGATGACTCAATCAGGTGAGTAATTATAATATTTGCCAACTATGATGAGACCTATCAGCAGGGAGGCTAATGATAAGATGACTCAATCAGGTGAGTAATGATTAGAGCTGGGCAAGGACAGGATTGAGCCATATTTGCTGACTATGAGATCTATCAACAGGGTAGCTAATGAGAAGATGACTCAATCGGGTGAGTAATAATTATAGCTAGGCAAGGATAGGATTGAGCCGTATTTGCTGACTATGAGACCTATCAGCAGGGAAGCTAACGATAAGATGACTCAATCGGGTGAGTAATAATTATAGCTAGGCAAGGATAGGATTGAGCCGTATTTGCTGACTATGAGACCTATCAGCAGGGAAGCTAATGATAAGATGACTCAATCAGGTGAGTAATGATTAGAGCTGGGCAAGGACAGGATTGAGCCATATTTGCTGACTATGAGATCTATCAACAGGGTGATAAGATGACTCAATCAGGTGAGTAATGATTAGAGCTGGACAAGGACAGGATTGATCCATATTTGCTGACTATGATCAGACCTATCAGCAGGAAAGCTAATGATAAGATGACTCAATCAGGTGAGTAATGATTAGAGCTGGACAAGGACAGGATTGAGCCATATTTGCTGACTATGATGAGACAGGGAGGCTAATGATAGATGACTCAATCAGGTGAGTAATGATTCTAGCTAGACAAGGACAGAATTGAGCCATATTTGCTGACTATGTTGAGACCTATCACCAGGGAGGCTAACGATAAGATGACTCAATCAGGTGAGTAATTATAATATTTGCCAACTATGATGAGACCTATCAGCAGGGAGGTGAGTAATGATTAGAGCTGGGCAAGGACAGGATTGAGCCATATTTGCTGACTATGAGATCTATCAACAGGGTAGCTAATGAGAAGATGACTCAATCGGGTGAGTAATAATTATAGCTAGGCAAGGATAGGATTGAGCCGTATTTGCTGACTATGAGACCTATCAGCAGGGAAGCTAACGATAAGATGACTCAATCGGGTGAGTAATAATTATAGCTAGGCAAGGATAGGATTGAGCCGTATTTGCTGACTATGAGACCTATCAGCAGGGAAGCTAATGATAAGATGACTCAATCAGGTGAGTAATGATTAGAGCTGGGCAAGGACAGGATTGAGCCATATTTGCTGACTATGAGATCTATCAACAGGGTAGCTAATGAGAAGATGACTCAATCGGGTGAGTAATGATCAGCAAAATTATTGGCTGTTGTTGCTTTAGCCCTGGGTCAGAATAGGATAGAGCCATATTTGTTTTGATGAGACCCATCAGCAGGGAGGATCATTCCAAAACGAAATGCAATTTATCAAAAAACAATAAGCAGCCAAGTTAAAATTAAGCTCAACCAAGATGCTTGTTTACAATGTGGAAGGTACGGAGTTTGATTCTCGATGGTGCAAAGTGGTGTGTACTTGACATTCCATACTAATTGCTAATTGTCTACTGGAAACCAGTATGAGACTCATGGGACTCATTCTCCCTGGAGGTGGCCACAGGACCTAACATAATGCATTAATTGAGCCAAAGTGATTAGCTAATATCTGTGCAATATTCTACGACCATGTAGAATTACAGAGGGAGGCATAGTGCATTATTAATCACCCACCCCTTTTTGTTTAATAGCAAACATTTTAAGAAGACTTGAATGTGCTTGTATCACCATATCTTGTAGTAAACCTTTCAATAATGTTCTTGACAGACAATGAGCTGCGAACGCTGTGTGAAGAAGTGTTGGAACTGATCAAGGGGATGGTTGGGCTGGAGATGTTTTCACATGTCTACACAAGCTTACAGAGGAAAGTTGCTGAGCAGAAACACAGCAGGAAACGCAAAGCAGCACTAGAGGTATGGCTTTGCATCCAAAGACATTTGCTTTACAAAGTGACATTCGCTCCTGGTATTTGCTAAAACGGAGAGTGAATATCAGTCTCATTGCGCGAACATTTGAAGCGATCTTCGCTTCCACTCAATCTAAAGTGTAGCGAATGCTGTGATATTTGTTAAGTGGATGTCGCTTCCTGTTGAAACGAAGTTCTCTTTGTAGGGTGAGGGAATGTAACTCGGGCGAGCTAATATCCTTTGACGCCAAGCCTAGGTCACAAGGCATGCAATGATTGCAACCTTTTCAACCTTATGAAGCTCTCTTTTTGCCATTTCTTTTTGTCACTCTTATTAAAGTCATATAATAAGATACTTGTACAGATATGCTACCTTTCTTGCAATTGGGAGAAGTGTGGCACTTGGCCGCATTACACTCCAAAACCAAAGTGGGACTTGACTGCGCCAAATCTGCACATTCTTGAAGGTTGCTATTGTTCAGAACAATAGCAACAGACCAGGGGCCCATTTCACTAACATTTCACTATCACACTAACCCCGTTTTGATCGCTAACTCCAAAAATGGTCAGTAAATTGTTATAACAGGGTTAGCGACCATCACTAAATGTTAGTGAAATCAGCCCCTGGGGTCGATTTCACAAACGTTAAAATGCATCGTTAACCGATCGTAACATCAAAACCCATCGTTAGCTACGACTACCCGAGGATCTGATCTGAGGTGCCTTTACCCACATGTATATGTTCTTCTTATATTTTAAAAACCTTGTGCAATATTTATATTTTACCTGTACTTAAATTTAGTATCTCGCATATTCATCTTGTATTTTTACCAGTGTATGAAGCCTAATAAATAAATAAATAAAATAAATAAAAACCTCTTGACCCCACGCAATGTTAATAAACGGTTCGATTTTTCTAATGCATAATTCATATACCTTACAATGCAGTACGCACTTATGAAGGGTTTTCATGTCTTTGTGATATCCATTGTAGTTACGAGCTAAACCCTTCGTAGGTACGATGCATCGTATATGTTAGTGAAACTGACCCTAGATTCGGTTTTGGTGCAACTGAACTGGTTGAGTCATGTGGACCAATGTGTTTGCTTAGTAGTGGACCATTGACTTAACCTTTGCAATGCATCCTTGAGCAAGTGTCTTTACCCATTTGAATGAAATGTGAAATGAGTAACCGGGAAAATATATACAACATAAGCAAATGATCACGAAGTCAATGTTTGATGATAGCCAAATAAATAATTGAATTACTAGTGTTTAATGATAGCAATTAACTAATGATTAGAGTTTTTGTAGGTAATTAATTTCTCTCAAAATATATTTTAATTTCAGGCTGTGATTGACCCAGATAAGGCAGCAAAAAGGAAGATCAAGAAACAGCAGGCTAAAAAGGAATCGAAAAAGAGAAGAATACAGGCCATGAGACCGGACTATCAGATCAATAAGAAAAAGATGAAACATAAACATTGACCTATTCAAACTGTTAAGAAAAAAGATGGTTTTTAAGAAAAATTAATGCAGATCATGGAGCTGACTCTGTGTAACACACACCGCTTTGCACAGTACTGGTAATATATGCTTTCGTACAATGTTTTACTTATCATTCATGGAATTCAATTGATTCCCGATTATCTATTGTACATGTAGTAGGCTGCAAAGTTTGGGTTGGTTCATATCTTTAAATATCAGGAACATGATTTCATTTTTGGTTAGAAAATTTGGCAACACAGGGAAGTGAAAATCTAAATCTCAAATCAATAAACCCAGGGATCCTGAATTTTTGTGTGTGATCTCACCTCTTGTATGCACATATGTGACTGCCATATCGAAAGGTACCGTAAGGTCGCCATATTACATGATACGGGCCATTGAAGCTGAGCGTAATCAAAAATCACGTCCAAGGTCATTTTATCAGGAACGTTATCTTTGAAGGGTATTCTATCCTATAAATCAGGTTCCAACATCAAAAACATAAGAGATTTGTGTTAAAAACTAAGATAAAAATCCCCTATCCATTCAAGTTTTACTAATAAACTCAATTTTTCACAACTATAGTTTTCCGAATCAGCCCGATGCCTTTTATCAATTTGGATGTAACTTCGCAACCGAACATCCAAAAGAATGGTGTCATTTTAAAGCTTAAAATCTCGGCTTTCAGATGAGACCAAAATCAATTTTGATTCTGGGACCCTTAAGGTAATGGCAGGTCACATATGAATTAGAGAAAGTATCACATATCATTTGTGGTTTATACTAGACACTTCAGGTGATTTTTAAATTATGTATTAAATTGCTTCAAATGAATTTTAAATGAAAGCAGGTGATCTAAAGAATCCAAATCCGTTTGAATTTTTCAAATCCGACCTTCCGTTGCAAAGTTATGAAGGTTTTTGTATCGTTAATTTAACTAATTTTGGAGAACGCAGGATAGGGGATAAATCTTTTAGTTTCTTTATTTTCGCCAAGCAAGGTCACGGCACCAATCCAGTTACACCTCTAGTCAATACACAGAGTAATTTGGTCAATATTTTAATTGTCTGAATGGATATTACACACACAACAGGTGTTATTTTGCAGCTTTTTGCGCCCACACATGCGCGGGATATTTGAAGATGATTAGTTCCGCATGATAAAGAGCTGATCAAAATTACTTTAGGCGGAAGAACAGGCGCAGAAATTACACCCAAACTATATTTATTTTTGCCGCTTGTTGTTTATTTACATGTGATTTAACAGATATATTAAAAAAATTCTTGAGTGTGCATGGATGTCCACATAACTTGTAGACAACTGAAATTCTCTTTTCTTCACTTCCAAAAAAATTGGCAAACCTTTGTAAAATCAATAACTCTGCAACCACAAATCAGAATTTTTTCCTACAAATAAGTGGCTGTGCGTGGACAAAATCATCTTCCTGATAACATATTCTTAAATAAAAATGGTCTATCATATTGCGCGGAACTCAGAAAAACATCTGAAAACGTATCTAGAAACACTTTTTTTCAGTATCAAAACAAAACTATCAAGCCCACTTAAAGTCATACCTGCTTGAATATGAGCTTTGTTTCAACGTGTGTGTGTGTCAGCGGTGTGAAAAATCAACGTTCTCCTGCCAAGTAATGGGTAAATGAAGTATCTGTTTATACATCCCTGTAAATGCAGCAAACATCTTGTTTTGAATGAAGTGTAATGAGGTGTCGTTTTAATCCTTACATGGCCATTGCAAATGTTTCTAGTAGTTGATATGACAGAGTCTGCATTAAGGGCTGGTTTCAGATGACCGGTCAAATTCAAAAGTTGAGAATATGACAAATTAGATATGTAATAAACTCTTATTTTGAAATAAGCAACTTTCCGCTTATTTATTAATTTATCAACCATAATAAACCTTCAGTAAGTTGACACCTGTGATCTATTTTATGAATTGCAGATGTAAATAGAACATATCTTGGCCTTTAAAAGGGCAATTGATGATGACTGTTCAGAAAAATGTGAATCAGAATTACTTTTTTAATCATGCAAAATAGTTTCCACTGCATTTGTAGGGACTCAAACCATGGCTTCTGGCGCAAATTAGTCATGCATTATAAAGGACAGAAACTTCCACTAAGCCATCCAAAGCAGCCTTCAGATACTGAAGTGAATTATAAAAAATTGCAATTTTTGCCTTGATGGAATGCCCAAATTCTCAAAAGGGGAGATTTCGGAGTAGTGGTGTTCGGCCATTTTTGGCAGGCAAAACAGCGCGAGATTATTGTATTATCATTCATAATCAATACCACATATCTATACAACATTATTTGTAAGCCGTTACATCAAAAGGTACAAGTTGTCTACCTTTAATTTTTGATGAACAGTGACAATAATGTTCTTATTATTTTCATTATAATTTGCAAGTTTATTTGCCTGCATCTCCAAATTTCAGAGATGTCAGTATGTATCACTGAAAAAGCCTGAAACTTTAAAAAAAAAACCCTGAAAATGTGCGTAAATTTTGGCAAAAAAGGGTTGAAAATATATTTAAAAACCTAAGTTTGGAGTAAAAAACAACAACCTGAAATCCTGTTAAAACAGGAAAATTGGCATCTCTGGAACTTGCATGATCGACAACTTGTACCATTTGAGTAACACGTCACATTTGTAATTCCATACGAAGTATCAAACCTACAATCTGTCAAAATTTGAAAAGAATCGAATTGTTTTGTGAAAAAGGCGTTAACTTTTGAAAGTAGTCTGTTGACATCGCATTCCACCATCTCACTCATGAAAAAGAACTGTAGCCTTAAAATTATACCTGATTTCATGATTTACAATTCTTAAATTCCTGTATATTGCTGTCACAATAATTTTGCAAAAAAGATTGACACATGCAAAAATTATATTTGAAATTGTCCTTCCAAAAAATCGACTATGCCATCTGTAAGTTGTATTAGATTTTATAGTTAAAGAAAGATGATAATTTGAAAGGATAAACGTTTAAGAATTAAGGTATAAACTTTTTCATCAAAATATGACTTGCATATAATTTGCCGTGTATTTCAAAATAAAAATGGCATGAAACCTGAAATCACCTATATAAATTGTAAAAATTTAAAAGCCAAAATCTAAGTACAAGTTGGTGAGATAAACCCGATTGATACAAAACTAACATCAGAAATTACGGACACCTTTACCTGCTGATATTTAATTGTTCTGTTCTTATTTCAGTTTGTTGACATTAAACACAGTAAAGCCAAAAAGTTATAATAGGTATAGATAATTTTATTAGAAACTTTGCTAATAAATAAAATAATATTGTCATTCAGACAAAATATACATCTATTTATTTCAGAGTTTGATTTGTTTACTGTCATTTTAGAAGTTGTCTTACAACTCATGTAGGCTGTTCTTGGAGTCCCTCCATTTCAGTTAGGGAAGGTCGTAATTCCTTTATGGTGTATGAATTCATTTTCATATTGAATGGGTCCAATTCTACAAATTCAGCTATGAAAATTGTTTGCAGATTTAAAAAAAACCAGAAAATTTTTGGCCGATAAAATTTTATTATTAAAACTTTTGAATAGGTCCCATTCAATATGAAAATGCTTAAAATGTTCTTTGATTTTCACAGGTTGCTCCAAAACTTGATTCAAAGTTAAGAGTGAATGAATTCCTTTACGGCACAGTAAAGGAAATCATACACTGTAAAGGAATAACGACCTTTCCTGAACTAATTTGCTGTGTGCAACTTTCCTCCCTGCCATTAAGGCTGTTTCCTGATTAGGCAAAAAAAAAAAAAAAATGTTTGCTTGTCCTCGATTGAATTTGAAACTTCGCGTCGGTCGGTCGGTCAGAATTTTTTTTTTAATTATTATTTTATATCTTATTTTCCCAGGTAAAATTGCTTTTTTCTCAAAAACCCAAATGAAAATCAAAGAACATTTTTCACTTTTTACATTAGTTTCTGGGTTCTGTTTTATGTTTAGATGCAATAGAAATATTCGCTCATCCATTAAAATGGTGTAAAGAAGCAAAAAATGTACGCTAAAATTCGCCTCCGAACGCAAAAATTCCGGCAACCTAGTTTCACTTACCTGACTAAAATTGCCGTTTTCTTAAAAGGCCTTACAAATATCTGTACAATCTTTGCAATTTTAATTAGATTGTGTGTTCCGTTTGATGTTAAAATGCAATAGAAATGCTCG
>JXSR01S040924.1:62586-85975 GCA_000969725.1 Ophiothrix spiculata | reverse complement strand
CTGAAATTTGAAACTTAGACCTCTTTAATGGTCATTTTTCATATGACATTGAAAATTAAATTTTGAAAAATCGGACCAAGCTCCTTTAAGGTTACAGTCCCTAAAAACGTCTCGTTCGGCTGAATGTCATGTTTACTGCAGTTTTTACCTACTTACACTTATGAAAATATCACAATTTTTGGCGTACGTATTGAATAGAGTCTCTTGTTTATACATGGAACTTTACTAGTGATTTCACTTTTTCGCCGAAACCTCATAATTTCATGATGTTCGAACAATTCGACTGGTTTCAAATTTTGAAAGACATACTCAGATTGATTATTGCCTCTCTTGAGAGTTGCTGTCGATGTAGGTTATTTTGAAAGAGACAGTTCAGATTTTATTTGCACGTTAGCATCCCTGTTTCGATCATCAAACATCAAAAACATCCCTTTGGGAAGCATTTAGATGGCACAATGAGCAAACCAATTAAAATCGATTCTTGCACACACTCGGTTTACTTTTTATAAGACAAACTCATTATATTCACGTATCCCTGATGAGTTTTGTGTAATTGAAATAAAAGATGAATAATGAGTGATCGTGTAATCCTACACTACACGTAAGATACCGTATTTAACTTCATGCAAGAATGCCTATAGATTCTACTTCGCTTGGGCAAATGTAATCATCTAAATTTAGATTGTTGGTTTCCTGGTGTACATATAAAATTAATGGTCTATTACCATGATTACCTTCTTTATAGATCAACAAACGTAATGACAAAAGTAGATTTTAAAGACTAAAAGAATGATATCAAAATTTGGTAAACTGATTGGTGTTGGTGTAGGTTTGTGTACGTTTACCCCCGTGTGATACAAAATATATACTGACTTGCAAGATCTCTGGTTAACACTTTGGACCTGAAGTGACTAAAATTTAGCTATTATACGCAGCGCAGCCCTGAAGTAAATAGCTTAATTTAGTCACTTAGTCACCGAAGGACAATAGTTTTAATCAAGAGATCTGAAATATATCAGTATATATTTGTTTTGTATTCAGCATTAACGTTCCGCCTATTGTATTGTATCAATTTTGTGACCTACCTGAAACACTTGTATGGAAATATCAGAAAGAGTACGTCGTGCTTTAAGCAAAGAGACCAAAACAATTGCTGATTAAAAACAAATAATAAACCGGTATAGGGTTACGTCACAACAACTTCACTCTAATCAGCATTGTTTGCTGTATATTTGCACAATTTTCAACCCCTTTTGGGAGACATTAAATGTGCTTTAAAACGCCGTATGCATAAAATCCTAAATTGAAAGCCCTATTTCGAAAGTGCAAGTGTTAAAATTGCCGTTATTAAAAGTGCTATAAATGTTGAAACTGGATTTGTGTCATACTCTTTGGCCCATCTAAGGAAGCAAATATTCATAGGAAAATCATTTTAAAAGGCTTTGCACTACAGTATGAAATGATTTTATTAGTACAAGACCGTATGTGCATAACAACCACCCCAAACTCGAAGATTTCAAGACCTGATAATTATTTCCAGAGGAATGATTTGATGATTTTTTTATTTTGAAAGATCTAATTCTTCTTTCCAAGTGATTGATTTATTTAATCATTCATCTTAAAAGAACCATCAGGTCTTGTACACTTTGTCCTTTGGATTGTTGATAGTCAGATACGGACTTGTGGCTCTCAAACCTCGATATTTATCTATTATTATTATTATTTATTATATTTGTGTTAATAAGAGTTACCTATGAGTAAGAAAATGATCTTGAAATACATGATCTTCTCAATCGGTAATAAAACGTGGTCAAAATAGAACTCAGACAAACCCATATTTGAAAGATTTATCTCCTTCGTCTTCATACATGTTATATTAATACTTTTGTAGGAATATTTATAAACTACAGTAGTCACAACACTCTAAAATTAATGTACCTGCATTATGCATCCTCAAGGTATCAAGGTCTCGTTCATTGTTTTACATATATATACATTTATTCCCCATTTTACCAAATCGACACTGCTTTGATGTTTTAGACGATATTCACCGACGTCAAATACATCGACGGCAAAAATATCAGTAATACTGGTACTTCACAAAATATACCAACTTACGCGATCATGTTGAGGACTGTGTTACTAATACTTAACACTAATTAATTAAACAGTAAAGCATTTCATTTCATTTCATTTTTATTTTCCATCGAACAAATACAAATGAAATAAGAAATGGAGAGGGCACAACGATAAGCAAAAGCCTGTAAAAATGTTGTGCCCCTTACATTTAGAACCACCAACAGTTTTAGACGATATTTGCAGAAGTGAAATACATCTGTTGCAAAAATGTGGTTTGTCAGTAATTCTGGTACAGCACAAAATGAAGGTGATGGACATCTTTTAAGAGCTTTTTTAAAAGATCATTTACTACATGTATTGTTTTGCATTTTCTATATTAAATAGGCTAAATTTCTACTATGAAGAGCTAGTAGTCAAAGGGTTGTAACAACTTACGTAATTTGAGGATTGTGTTACCTTCATGTAGTTAATCATTTCATTTCATTTTTATTTTCCATCAAAGTAATGCAAATGAAATAAGAGCTGGAGGAGGCACAACGATAAGCAAAAGCTGGTGAAAATGTTGTACACCCTTACATTAAAACTCAACAAAACACATTCACAAACAAAACAAACTATAAACAAAGACAGATTATCCATGGTTACAATGATCTCTCTTAAAACTCATGAAAAACCGTATTTGCACTTTCCCTTTTTTGAAAATATCTCCAGGAAGTTGTAATTTGCATATGGCGTCTCTTTTTCAACACGTCAGACGAATACTCCTATGTGTTAAGGTGTCTAAGAATGCAGAAGTAGAGGTGGGAACTTGGCAAGTAATGTGCTTGTAATTTAATCAGAGTAAGTGGGGATATGGAAATTAAATACCTGAAA
The DNA here is from genome assembly GCA_000969725.1 of Ophiothrix spiculata. Taxonomy (NCBI): domain Eukaryota; kingdom Metazoa; phylum Echinodermata; class Ophiuroidea; order Amphilepidida; family Ophiotrichidae; genus Ophiothrix; species Ophiothrix spiculata. Next base: position 83,023 of record JXSR01S040924.1, on the reverse strand, counting down.
TTACCTGCCGGAAACTTAAATAGTACTTTGATATGTTATTCTGAAATTAAGTCACAATTGGTATCAATGATGGTCATTTTAATGATGAACCAATTATCTAATCTAATCGAATGTCTGTAAGTTTTATGAAAACATAATCGCATCCATTTCGTTTGCTCTTGTATAGAGCCCTATTATACAGGGTGTACCAGAAAGAACTTGATTCACATTCAATGCATTGACTCTCCATTTTATACAAATCTTTGAAATATGCTTTTTAGACATGATCTTAAAAAACGCACTTTAATCTTTGTTTTGAATCAAAAGAAATTGACCAAACCATTCTCAATTTATGTTCATTTGAATAAAATGGGTGTTTTTCATTTCTTCCCACGAACTCGGCATAAGCCCTACTGCAGTTTTGAAATAATATGTGCAGTAATTCATTCGATAATTTATCCATGATCCTTTTCTAATGCTTTTCTTATTCGATCAATGTTTGCTTGTGTGTTTATCGCACCTTTTTCTGGCGCTTCTCTCTGACGAAAATTATTCCAGACCGCTCCTTGCGTTGTTGGTTTTGCAGCTTTTTGAAAACCTGGTATAGATTAATTTCAATAATTTCAAATAGTTCGCGATGCTGATTAGTAAACTTTGGAAACAGTTTACTAATTAACAGCGACCTGTGCTTAACAGCAACCGATTTGAACAGCTCTGTCGAGGGCTTGTCCAAATCTATCAAATTGGGCTTCATTTCCATTCTCCGGCCAACAATATAAACCAAATCTCTCAAGCTAAGTTACATTTTGTCAAGCGCTCTCAAGAGCTGCCGTAATCGACAATCCTCTATTGAATGGAAGAGGTAATAGTACTACATGTCATGCATGAGCAGATTAATATGTAGATGGTTCAAAATACGTATTTTTGCAACAGCTTTAAAAGAACACATCTTCAGATGGAGATATTGCAATTTTTGCTTTTTTGCTTATCTGCTGAGACCATGGAAATAAATAAGGAGCATACAATTACTAAAATGAAGATATTTTCAGATTGTTTTGATAAATGTTTATGATTTAAAAAGAAAGGTGCAGAAGTAAAATATCATTTTCGTATTATTAACATACGATAAAAGTATTTGTACGGAGTATAAAGTGAGTTTCGCTTTAAATGTAAATGAATTCGATGAGAAACTTGGGAAAGTTTTGCCACCGTACATGAATCTGACTTATCACTTCAGGGCACGATTTAGAATCGCTTAAGGGAGACAGAGAGTGTAAATTAGAACGCCGTATGCATAAAGTCTTAAATTGAAACCCACCATTCAAAGTTTAAGTGTTAAAATTGTCGCATCGAGATGTGCCTCGAATGCGAAAACTAAGCGTGAAAATTCTGGACGAAAACCCTTGAGCAATTGGTGAGCTTAAGTTAGCCTCAACTTCGTAATGATCAACGAGTAGGAAACGGAATGCAAATGATCACTGGACACTACCACGAGGTGACTTTCACACTAAGGTTTATGTTTTAACAGAAATTGGATCTTTAACAAAATGTTAATATGCCATGATTCGTTTTTAGGGATTATATTGCTGAATATTGTACATTGTGCAATTTTATTAAGAATAATCTTTAAAAATTATAAACTCCACAGAGGTTTCAGTTTCTAACTGAACTGGTTTATCAACCCGTTTGATGTGATAAGAAATAATGTATTTAACTGTTGCCAATACATGTGCTGGTTTTATTATATTATTGTCTAACCTTCCTCTCGAAAACGGAACAGCTTCAGCAGCATTTTACTTTCATTAATATGAAAATGTGACTAATACTTGGTTCAAAAACTCGAAATTGTGAAAAATAAATTTTCTAAAGTCAAACTAGGCTCTATTAAGAAATGGGAATGTTTATCTGAGTAAACTGAATGAGCAATGATTGGAACAGCGTCGAAAAATGCACTCTGAAGAAAATACCAACTAACAGATATCATATTTGTAATCGTCTGCTTGTTTAAGATAAATCATACGAATGAATATTTACCAAGCTTTTCAAGAATTAATTTAGTAGCTCACTCGACACAGATTTGTAATTTACGTGTTCCTGTTATTGTTGTTTACCTTACCGAATCGGTAAACGGTCGATGTAGGCTATTTCAGATTTGTAAAATCAAAAGCGTCCTTTGGGAGAAATTTAGATAGCAAAACATTATTGTTGTTTACCTTACCGAATCGGTAAACGGTCGATGTAGGCTATTTCAGATTTGTAAAATCAAAAGCGTCCTTTGGGAGAAATTTAGATAGCAAAACAGACTGACTTTGTTGTAGGAAGCTAGGCACTTTTGAGCTATCATTCATGGCATTTGTTTTGCCCACATCCATTTCTGTCCTTTCTTTATTTTCTGCTGTGCCATATTTCTAGAATCAAATATCCTTAGGAGTTTTTTGTAATTGAAATCATTGATGAATTATAGATAGGCTCCATTCCGATGGATCCTAAGTATGGACGAATTTCAAATCACATGTTTTTATTTAATTTTGATGTCGTTTTCCGTTATTCCTCTGAATGATTTGTACCTATATTTTATTCTATCTATATATCAGCCGTAAAATACGATTAATTTTCAAGGAACTATGATTGAATATACACCATCAAGTAACATAACATAACATAACATAACATAACATAACATAACATAACATAACATGATTTATTTATTTCTACTAATGCATATTTACTTAGTATAAACATTGTGGAGGAGAACAAGAAAATAAGCCAAAGGCCTGTTAAGTCGTTGTCTCCAGTTTAGAAAAAGATTGAAATAAGATGAATGACATAGAATAATTAAGCTTTCATTCCTCCCAGATAGCCAAAGAGTAGAATGGGAGGAATGCATGATTACCCCGTTCTTAAAAAAATGAATGGGACGTTGCCATCGGATGGGAACATTTTGGCACAATTGTGCACCTGACTCCTGTAAACTTAGACTTTGTTTAAGTTCATAACTTATAAATGTGCATGTATTTGGATTAGCATACGGTGGTGTTTTTCTATTTTGCACATTATGTCATTTCCGAAGAAATATTTAAAATAGCTGTTGCCACTTACACTTTTCGAATTAAATTTTAAAAAAAGAGCACATCTCTCGTTGTTATAGATTCCATCCCTTCTACATCAATTTTATCTAATTTTATTTTAGGTATTTAATGAATATCTAAAGAGGTATGCTAAGAAACTAATTAAAGTATAACGATATTTAAAAATAATAATGTAATAAGAAGTACTTGTGAAATGAGAAGTTTTGTCAGCAAATGTATGATATGATTCCAGAGATTTCAATTTCGTAGTAAAATTTTATAAATAAAGTACAATCATGAAATTAACACCAACTAGCAAAGACAAACAAGGAGACAAAGAGTGGAATCATTGATAGGTTCATTTGATATTATCATGTTTGTTGGACATTATTCGAACCATTATATGCCCCGGGAACAAATGTTTACGGTATGTGTCGCTCAAAAGGGCTAGTTCTTTCTGAGTAATATTGTGATAATTGTGCAAACATTACGATAAAAAAGGTCGAATCGTAAAATATAAGTCTATATTGGGAGAAAAATCACTAAACATTACTATAGGTATAATTGATCGGGGAGGGGCGGGGGTATAACTGAGTATTATGGGTTCTAATGTTCGAGTCGCATTATACTCGTAAAGCCAAAGTTAAGTATATCCCCGAATTAAATGCTAGGAAGCTGTTTGGATGAACAGAACAGAAGCTGAGTGTAGTTGATACATGTTATCTGATCCGTATTTTGAGACATGTGATCTGCTAGGGTGTCGGCATTTGCATATAACGCCTCTTTTTAATGCATCAGACGAATACTCGGTGTTAAGGTGTCTAAGAATGAAGATGAAGCAGTAGAGGTTTGAAACTTGACAGGAGAACGGGTGGCAACTTGTCATCGATGCTATGCGTAATTTAATCAGACTACCGACGATTTTGAAGGCTAAAAATGAGAATATGAACAGCTCAATATCGCCAAGCTACTAAAATTATTGTTTAACTCTCTTTTTGACATTTTCAAATAAAGAGTGAGGAGTATATTACATGAGTAGACAAAAGTATAATCGACCATGCTCTAGAAAGTTGAAATGAAAATTGACGATATTGAAGGCTAAAAATGTGAATATGAACAGCTCAATATGGCCAAGGTACTCAAATTATTGTTTAACTCTCTTTTTGACATTTAAAAATAAAGAGTGAGGAGTATATTAGATGAATAGACAAAATATAACCTTGACCATGCTCTACAAAGTTAAAATGAAAATTGACCAAAGCAAACCGGGTAAACCTGTTATTTATTTGGAATCAAAATTCAACGCTGACTATTTCACTTAAATATTTGCATAAGTCAAATCTGTGGCAAATTCATCGTATTGAAATGCTAAGATCAAACTGCGCAACTATAAACAACGATGCGGGCTGATTTTGGCCGAATATAGCTTTAAAATGCTTTAGACAAATATTTTAGTAGTGTCACATTTTATTATACATAGTCTTGAAATAATTTCTAACTCACTACTTGTTTTTAAAGTACCACATAGAATTATGTATCTCACTTTATAATAGTTATAAAAGTTTTCCCAATTTCTTTTGCTATTTATATAAAAAAAAAAAAAAAAAAAAAACCAAACAAAACAAAACAAACAAACAACGACAACACTAAGAGCCCCATTTGATTAAAACTTCATTTCCAATTGCAATTACAATAGCCATTTAAATGCTATTTTGGTAACAACAACAATATTATCAAATGAACAAACCATAAAATAGCATGATGTGTTTAAAACGTGAAATATTTATATATTTTCCATATGTGACCCGTCATATCTAGAGGTACCTTAAGGGACCAATAATCAAAATCAATATTTTGGGCTCATTTCAAAACCTGAGTCTTAAAGCTTTGAAATGATATAGTACCTTAGTTTTGGTTATCAGATGTTTGGTTACAAAGTTATACACTCAAATCTGTTTACGGCCTTTAGCTGATTCCCGAAAAAGAAAGTTTCGTGTAATGCAACATGTTTAATGTTTTGGATGTTTGAACTGATTGACATGATTCTATACACGTCAAACATGCAAAGGTAACGTTTCTGGTGAAACTAGAAATTCGACCTTTGCACGATTGTTAACTGTGTTAACCTTCAATGTCTCATAACACGTAATGTATAATATGCCGACGTTAAGGTAATGGACTACCTGTTGAAATCTGCCATTTTGGATTTAAATATATTCATATTAGCTTTTAAATGGTCTTTGTTTCACCAAAATCGGAGCTTCGGTTCCAAAGTTATGGCATTTTTTCTATTGCGGAAAAAATAATTTCTTTTGTTTTTTATTGTTTTTCAGCCGGTGATATTTGTTATGTATTTTATTTTTTTTTAAAACCAGCGTTATCTAATATTTTTGCTTCAAAAATTCATAATTTGAAAACGGAGTGACCTTTAATTGTAGCTTTTTCACCAAATGCTTTGATAATTCAAGTAGTTTCTTCTGTTCTATTGTAGAATAATTAAATGGCACCTAATTTGCATAATTATATCAAAACAGTTTTGATAGACTTTATCGGTGTCTTTCCGGAAGCGTTGATTTTCTTCAGTTTACGGCTTCCTATTTGAATACGATACAGGTTATAACCACCAAATTTGGACAGAATGTACTCCTTGACGTGATACAGTGCGTAACAGAGCCCTTTTGTTGAATTGTATTTATTTTTTGAGAAAAAAATCAAATGTTGACGCATTTTTTAAAAAAGCATGATTTTTGCCAAATTTACCAAAATTTTACCCCTTTGTATCCAGAAATCTCAAAAAAGGGCTCTGTTACGCATTTTTATAGATCCTTGAGTACCAATTAGTAAAAAAAAACCTTTCAAAAATAAATTTAGGTATTGAAAAATGCCGTAAAAAATATACCCCAAAAATCCAAGATGACTGCCATTTTTATGCAAATTAGGTGACCTTTGACCCAATTTTTTTCCCCGATGAATTTGCATTGCCATAGGTAACAACATATACTACCATATGAACAATTTGGCATGTAAAATTAAAAAAAAATCATTATCAAGGTAACCCATCACTTTAAGGTACCTAGATGTGATGGGTCACATATTATGAAAATTCTCAGTAATATATCACGTGGTTTGAATTGGTCACACCAACATCGTTGCAAAATATTCGTCTTAAGAGATATCTTAAAGGTGCAATTCATGATTTTGATGTGGCCTGTTTTCTAGCTAAATAAAAAGAAGAGTATACAACATAAACATATACTGAAAATTTCACTTGATTCCGACTGTTCGTTTCTAAGTTACAAGCTTTTCAGCATTTTGAAAATCCTCATAGACTACTGTGTTGTAATTACTGTCGGGGCCCCGACAATAATTAGAAAATAACACATTGTCTCACTTTTCTCAAAAATGCAAGCACATATGAAAGAACGGTTTGGGGATCGTAACATATACCACTTGAGGATTCTTATAAGCTAAAAAACTCAAATTTGATAGAGGTGACCTTGAGGGTGAAAAGTGGATCATGAAAAGAAAGTGTTAGTCAATTTGCTTTGCTGAGATATTTCTCTCATGCTGTAATTTGATGTTACTTGAAATCAAATCGGGAAATTTCGCCTAGTGGTATATGATCACCTTCCTTGTCTATGATATTTTCGAGATGTTGAGTGAAAAATATGACACAAGAGTTATGAAAACTGTTAGACGATGGCTGTCACAAAGCTATTAACTCTCTTGCGCTTTATATTTCTTGAAAGAAAACACCAATCTTTAATATTCTTCATAATTCGATAACTTTGACTTTTTAAAATCATTTTAGCATAGATATGATACCTATACCATACTGTATATAAGTAAAATGGTTTAATTTTTTTATATTATGACAATGCCATCTCATCTTGATAATGCTTGAGTCACATTTCGAAGAGCAGGTGAAAGAGGCTCGGCTAAGAAGAAAACTGGCAAAACAGGCCAATCGGTAGAGCAATTTTAGAAATTTTAGAGCTCGCTCACTCGCTCACTGGATGACTAAAGAAGTAACGATTCTAGATTGTTAGTTGTTAGAAAAGTTTGTTTTGTTCTATACATACTTAAACAAAATATTAAAACTTCAAAAATGGGGTATTAGAACCATATTCAACCGTCATAATAGAAGTCATACGGGGCCCTTATGAAATATAATGTTCTAAACATACATTACATGACACATGTTTAAACTCAACCTTGGAAGTTATGTACAATTTACAAACATTTTCTCAAATTAGCTAGCAAACATTTTCAAGAATATTTATAAAACTAAGAAAGTATTCTCTGATCGTGCTGTTCAGAATCATTGTCAACCCGTTTGGAACTCAATTGAAACTAATTTGCATGGAAATTTAACTACATATAATAAACCGTAATCAGAACATTGGTCTCGTTTATGTCATTTTTAAACGTACTTATTTTGATTTCAGGGTATCATCACTTCAGGTCTTTTTGGCCTTTTGATGATATCCTCAATATCATTTTTGTTTTACCGTTTTACCTTTTGATGTGATAATCGAATGTCTGTGTTTTTGATATTGAAATAAAGTTTGATTGATTTGATTTGATATGGAATTAGGAGTTGTTGGGTTTCACAGAACTCCCTGGTACTAGACCTTAAATAACTGATTGGTTTAGTTATTAAAACCAGAGATGAGATTATGAAATCATAACATTGATTTGAAAGAAAAAATATCCTTTAAATTTATATACATGACTGTTCCAATTACAAAGAAATAGTAGACTCCCAAATGACTGAACTCATTATAAAAAGCATTGGGAAAATGATAAATAATCCTTTAAATGTTGTATGTCTTGTCTCCTGAATTTTTATTGAAATATTCATTAACTCTACTAACCATATAACGTCTTATAAATGATACATCAACATGATGCTTTTTGCACCGGACAACAGACAGTAAATATAACGGATACTGTATACAATGTAGAAACAATGTCATTTTGTTTTTCCTACACATTATTGCACTTAATTTGTTTATATATTTGTTTTTAAATTATCTAGTGAAACAATGAATAACATAAATTCATTAAAACATGTAAAATAATAAAGATAAAGTTTAACCACAAATCCGAGATTTTTTTCATTTAAGATTAAATCTACTTGAAATCTAATTAATCACAAGATGAAATCTAATCTAACCTATTCCCTTGTATGTTATATCTATAATGACATTCATATTGCAATCTAGAGTGAGGTGCAGTATTGCGTCTTTTTGACAAAATTTTCCCATTCAATGGAAATACTCCATTCCGGTGTGAAAGGAATCTTAGTCCCCTTGAAATGGTAGTCCGCCTTCCATAGACCATAACGGAGTAAAGCGTAAAACTAATGTTGCGTGAGAGTTGTTAGCCTATACTTTACTCCCGGGGGGGGGGGGCACTCCCATATATTGGCACGCGTCATGCTCCTGTCGAATGACCCCCTTTTTTTTGCTCCGCTCTCACCAATGACCCCCTTTTTCACTGAGCTGTCACCCAATGATCCCCCTTTTATTTTGAAAGTCAACCTTTTTTATGGTGACTCTCATCCATTGCCCTGATTTTTTGAGAACCTACACCGAATGACCCCCTTTTATCGCTAAATTTGTCAATTTTTTCGAAAATTTGTCAATTTTTTCGAAAATTTTTACGAAAATTAGCCTCATTTTATTCAAAAACTTACACCGAATGACCCTATTTTTCGCTCTTGCCAACAAATCGCTCAAAATTACCCAGTTTTTTTACCCTCTACACCGAATGACCCCCTATTTTTCAATGTATTTCTCACCTATTGCCCCTACATTTCGAAAGTCGGTAGGAGCAGGTACGTCACTTTCATATTTGAGTGCCCGCCCCCCCCCCCCCGGGACTTTACTGTACAACCCGGACAATAAGAACGGTGGACTTACTAATAGAATGCACCTTGATGGCAATCCAAAGCTCATATGGCTACGTATACATGTTGCCCATGTTACTCCTAGACAAAGCTTACCCTCGCTTTACAAAATATAACTGCAAAAGTCAATGAGGATTTAAACCTGTTTCTCTTTCATGAATTAAACATAACACTTGAAACAACTGTTTCTCATAACAATATTATTTTAGCTGAGTACATAAACTTGTCATAGGTCATTTTACACAAAAATAAGATGGCAGCCAATTGTGGTGCTTTTATCTTTAAGTGCACAAGTGTACCATAAAATGATAGTTATCTGACTAGCTAATTGGAGCAATATGGCAGTGGACTTGAAAGAATCTGTAAATTTACAAGATTAGAACTGTGGTTATCTTATATAATTCATGACCGAGTAATGTGTGCAATATCAGCAGTGGCGTAGCCATGATTTTCGATCGGGTTACAAATGTGCCGACTCAAGTTACAAATGTGCCGACTATAAAAGCCACGATGTGCCAACTGCCCCGGTTGTACTAAATTCATGAAAAAAGAGAGCCAAGTTTAAGTTAAGCCAAAAATACAAATTTTCCTGCCAAAATGTGCACTATTAAGGTACTTTAAATTGTCCGAGCAATTTTTGTTTTTGTTTGTTTTAAAAAATATCAAAATTTGCGCCCATTTGGCGCAAATTTTGGAGAATTTTGAAAAATAGACATGTCAAAGTGCCAAAAGTGCCAAAGTGCCAAAGTGACAGCCTAACTTCCACACACCCCTTCTAACCTTTTTATATAAACCCAGGCAACTTCCCGTAGGATTGACTTTTCGTCACAATTAAACAAGGTTGAACTCAGAGAGGTTGGCGCATTTTACATTTTTTGGTTTAGATAAAATATTTTAGTGATTTTGCTGACTGAGTGTGGGCCTGAAGAACAATTACAGTTGGCAAAATTTTGTGACAATTATACAGTATGCAAGATAAAATGATGACCGAGCTGCCTGTGTCGGCCCATGCAGCAACATTTTCAACTTAAACTTATTTGCCAAATGGTCCAAGCAAATGTACTTTACTGTTTCTAACTCAAATGCTGCAAACACTGACACTACCCTCCCCCACTTCTGTCTTCTCTTCTCTTTTCTCTCCCTTTGCCCTTTTCTTCCTTTTTCTTCCTTTCCCTTTTCTCTGTCTCCTCCTATTCCAACGTATTCCCTTTTTTCTGCAGCCTCAATGTGACAGTATCAACTAACAGTAATGTGCCGACTGACTTTTTTCCCAGGGGGGGGGGGGGGGGGCTGGTCCCCCCGGTCCCCCTCTGGCTAAGCCACTGAATATCAGGTGTCAATACTTGACTCTGTCACTGAATACTGAAAACAACAAATCTCACTATCATCCGACTGCCTTGAAAGCTATACAACGTGAGTCAAAATAAAGTTGACATAGATTCAAAACTGTATAACAAAAGGACTACTGATATTCAAAACAATTATTAAGCACTTTGGAAATGTGCAGACTCTTCTGCTTATTTAAAAAAAATAATGAAGGAAATCGGTAATTCCTAAGAGAAGTTATGCTTGGTTTAGTTAAAAAAACGAATTTTTCAAGCTGTCCACGGAATAAATAAGCAACCCAATTAAAAATGCAAAGTAAACCCTTGATTGACCTGAGTAATTACATGTTTATAAATACCCTACCCTTCCTTTGACTGATATTTAAACATTGAATCAAGGAGATTGGCCATTCATATGAAAAGCTGTCCATGATATGCTGATCTTTAATTGAAAGGAAAACTTAAACAGAACCATTTAACAACTAGGATTTTGATGCAGGAGTTTCAAATTCAAATATCAGCCAATTGTATGCATGAAACCAGTTTAGAACCTGCCTGACACTGAATTTGTAAAGCTGGTCGTTGGTACTGGAAGTTGTACATCGTATGACACCTTCTAACAAAGCAGGTCGTAGTTGAAACCTAATTAAAAACACACAGGCCTTCAGAGGTTCAAAGACGTTTTGCAGAGCAAAGCTAAAGCAAATTGTATGCCAGAAGTGCAAAAGAGGACCATGAGGATCTGAGACTTGGATTGTGAACAGAAATGACAGACCTCCAAACTGCATCAATCTTTGCCGAAATAAGACAGGGTATTAGTAACAGGTGACTGCACAGCTGAAGTACTTACTTAGCATTTCGTTCGTTCATCAATTCCGTGGACAGCTTGTTAAATGCGGTTTTTTTTAAACTAAAACAGGCATAACTTCTCCTAGGAATTACCGATTTCCTTCATTCTTTTTTCAAAATAAGCAGAAGAGTCTGCACATTTCAAGGTGCGTAACAATTGTTTTAAATATTAGTAGTTCTTTTGTTATACAGTTTTGAATCTCGGCCAACTTCATTTTGACTCGCGCTGTAAACATGAGGTATCCCAAAGTGTTTTTTTTTTCATTTCAACTCGTCTACTAATACTATCTTTACTAACATTGTGGTTTTATGAAATATTAAACAAATATTAACTGCTTATGAGTGTGATGGTAAAAAAATACCATCCCGAATTTAAAGATTGATTATTCCATTCAACTTCAACTTCAACTTCAACTTTATTTCAATATCATCAAATTTACAAATATATACTTAAAACACACACACACAAAAACAACAACATGATATTGAGGACATGCTCCATTTCACGAGCCGAGAGTACATATATGACATATATAATTCCTCTATAGATTCTAGTCATTTGATAACACATTTATACTATTGTACTTACCCATTACCCATGTAGATCCCTACTGTACACTGTAGTTTTCAATTCAGTACGATAAGAGACGATATACTATCAAACTGGTGAAAGTGATAGTAAAGACAATCAAACGTATGATAGTGATAGTAAAAATGACAAATGGTCACGTGTTACAATCTTACCAAACAAATTACTAGACTCTATGGATGAGTTATATAATTCGAAATATCTTTATGACATTTAGATCAGCATTCTGATAAAGAAACATATCCAAATTTGTCTTAAAATCTAGATATATGGAAAATTTCGAACTATTTTCCAAGAACCTAATCATCACATGTAGGATTCTTTGCATGATTGAAAAAAAAATGCCATGTTCACACGTGTCCATGTTATTTAGCGTAATGATAGATTAAACTGACATGAAACAGCAAGTTAATATCGCACCATTAACTTCTGCCTGCTCCATACTTACTTAGTAGTGTTCTTCGTTAGAATTGACCACTCCGTGCCAAAACCTACCTATTCTTTTGTATCAGAATGTTCATATCATCAAATCGGAATAAAAGATTAGCTGTGAAATTTTAAATACTTATGAAATAAATATGAGCAATATACTAAAAGTTAACAAACTTAAAACTCCGTAATATCAACATACTCTTTTCTGGTACTGAGCATCATTTGGACATAATAATCATTTATTCATTTTTGTTTTCAAACAAAAACAAATCTTATATAATTATGTTATACATCAATTCCATGGCTTCATAGCAGTTACATACATTTACCCCTTACAAATATCGTTAAACGTTGCGCGACACGTACAATTGATTTTAAGATTTAAGTACTATATTTCAATATTTTTCTTTTATCTTTAACAATTATTCCTCTTATACGTGACAGTGGATACTTGCTTACCAATAACTTAAATATGATGCGTCATAAAGTATATTCGAAGACACCCCCAAAATCTCTACAACGATATTAAACCAACTTGTAAAGTGTTAGTCAATTTATTGGACTGGCAAATTTCACTCTTCTTGTAAATATGATCTAACTCCTGTCCCGCCGCTGCAGTGTGAAATTTAATCTGAAAATATTGTCTCGTATGATCATTTTCTTGTCTATGATTATTTTTAAGACGTTGAGTGAAACAATGACACAAGATCTATGAATAGACTTGGACAAATATGTTACAATGCTATTAGCTCTCTTTTTTCTCCGATAATTTGCTTTCACATACGTAGTGATTTTTAGGATGAACTTTACTTTTATCCTATCACATCCACCCGTTGTAGTAATGTAATCTTTTCGAATATGAAATAACATTTTTGAACATGAGAAAATTGGGTTAATGATGTTTTAAAGCTATGTGTTAGAAGCTAAATAGCCATTATATCTTTTACGTGTTAATAATAAATTCAACAAGTCAATAACAAAAATATTAATAGTGATAATTATAAAATATTTAGTTAAACAGGTGTCAAGTGTTAGTCATTTCTTTCCTACAAATTGTCAATTTTGTTTCCGTATATTTGTATTTTGACATAAAATGTGACACGCGTTTAGCAGATGAAATTATTTTTGATGAACCAAACATTATGCTCGAGCAATGAGAACATTCCTTTCTACTGGATCAAATAAGTTACTGAGATCAACACGGTCTCCAAGTCTGATACGATTTATCAACCTTTTAAGTGAAATCAAAAGTCCACCACTACATAGATTATAGAGCCACCTTAGAGCGCTGAAAATTGTTAATTCTTGGTTTAAACTATACTTTATTTATGATCACAATGGTTTCAAATTTTAAGTATGTTTACATAACTACACATTTTCAAAAGTAATTAAAGTTTCAACTTTTATATATTACCTTCCCTCGTTTCTTTCATTCTTCTTCCTTAAGGAATGAGGAATGCAAGAAAGAAAGAAACAAGAAAAACTTAAGTTTTCCTTCTTCTATTTATCTTCTTTTCTTCGTCTAAAAAGCCTAAAAAAGTTGACTTGCCTTCTGCAAAATTTGGGGTCGCTTTTTTTTTTATAAACGTTTATCTTTCTCAACAGTGCATTTGGTAAAATATTATGATATTTGTGTTGAATTGACAACAATATTCACAGAGTGTTATATATATATGCATTTAATAAACATATCTTGAATAAATAAAGCTAAAAATTAAAAATGACAACATTTATATAAACATTTTATTCGGCTTTTTGGGGACCATTTTCGAGAGAAAAAAAAGTTCCGACCGACCAACCATCAATTTCATCATTAATGGGCAAGTCAACAAATGTTAAGCCTTTTCGCTGGATTTTTACTCTCTTCATTTTGTCTTTGTGATTTTATTTAGTAATATGCGTCATTTTTTCCTCTTTTGCTTTTGAAAGAGAGAATATAGTTTTCATATTTGCGAACTAACAACCTTACATCGGAGTTGAGTCAATCATAGCAACTAGAAGTGAACAACATTCAATCATCATTGTTTCCGATCGTCTGGGTAGAACAAATAAGCTTATCTAAAACACATCCATCAAAAAGAAATAATTATATACATGATTCCCTGTCTGTTTTAATGACGTCGAATACAATTTGCTAAAATGTCACGTCTGAATCGTCGATATATTGTTATTAAATTATGTACGAGTAAAGCATTTCAATCTTACTTATCAACAGACTTATCACACTCATCAAGCATACATAAGTTTATTTTAGTGAAATGAAACCTTTATCTTTCGAGTTATATGACAAAGGTGTGAGGATGCAGGTAGTGTTAATTTCATCCTATTTTCAATACTTCCTTATATTCACGTTAACGGTAATGTTTTTACAGGTAATTTAATACAACGCTCTTAATTTGATTCACTGAGGCTGTGGTGTTTGACAATGTAGCTATCTTTATCCAGTATTGATCGCTAGACTCGATAGGCGAGAAAGTCACGAAGCCTTCTCATCCATCTATGTCTATACATTATCAACTTGGGAAATCTCACCTCTCCTGACATGATTCAGAAGTTTAAAGTCAACAATTAACAGACACCTTTACCTTTCTAAACCGTTCACGTACAACGTCTATGTAAGATACCATGTGACCGGCATTGGGCCAATCATAGACGATAGATCACGCTTTACGTCAACGTTTTACGTGACCGGTAAAAAAAACTTAAGGTGTCTGATGCAAAGAAATCGCAAAATGGAGTTTTGATATAACCTTGTTTTTAAAATTGACGTTACGGCAAGTAGCTGACGAAAGATATCGTTTAAACAATTGAGTAAAATGAAAATAATTGCGTAATATTTATTCATTGAGGTTAAAATATCAATTTACATACTTTTGATCAACATAATTATTTAAATTCAATAAAACATCGAAACAATTATTTTAAAACATGATGATACATGGTCTTTCCCATCTCCACAAAATTCATGGAAGGAAAAAAAGTGATAAAGACTCAAAAACGTAAATGCTTTTAATCTTATACTTGCACTTGCGTAGCCAGACAAAAGGGGCGTTGGCACATTGCTATTAGTAGGGAAATTTTGCCTTCGCACGTGTAAGAAAAAGGGAAAATAGAGGGGAAAGAAATTAAGAAAAGGAAAAAAAAGAGGAGTGCAGAGGAAAGAAGAGAGAAGAAAGGGTGGGGTGTGGGTATTGAAAGTAGTGTCATTGTTTGTAGAATACATGTATGTTTGACAAATAAATGGAAAAAAGTCGTCCACCTGGACAAGTTTGCAAAATAAGTTCCAATTCAAAAGAGTTAAGTAGATGCTGATTCTTCAGCAGCGCTTTACTCCACCAGGTAAGTATGTTTTCACAGTCACATATTTTTCCCCACTAAAATTGTTCTTTAGACCTATACTTGGTCGGCAATACCACACCAATGTCAAAACCCCTGTCAGAACTAATAAAAAAATCATATTAATCGTAGTATACAGCTTGTCCCAATATTAATGCAACGAGCAAATAAAAAAATATTAAAAAAACAGTTACCAAAAGATTAAATCATAGTGATATATGTTTTTCAAAAGTGGAGTAATTACTCTACAACATGCTTTTTGTCCCGTTTCATTTAACCACTCCAGTCCAAAGATATGACGAATTTAAGAAAGCCCTTTAAATCTACTTTTGTCCAAGTTTAGACTTCAAGCTAAAGAAATGCAAACTTGAAATGAAGAGAATTCTGCAACCAACTAGAGCGCAACCAATCCAAACCAATCTTACCTGACCTGTACCTAAAGGCTCTGTCAGACATCACCGTATAGAGCAAAACGTACGAATACCGTACAAAAGTTTCACAAATTGAACGTGTGCTAAACGGACCACCACCGTACGAATAACGAATTAAACGTATACATAACGGACACACCGTATGGATAACGTATTGAACGTACTTGTAACGAACACATGACGAACAACAATGCATAAAACAGAACAATGGTGGGATAAAGTACGTTAGGCTTACGTTTTGCTCTATACGGTGATGTGTGACAGAGCCTTAAAGGCGGTGTCACACATCACCGTATTGAGCCAAAACGTGTGAATAACGTACAAAGTTATGGCTATACGGTGGCGAGAGATTATATACGGTGAAGAAATCCATACAATTGAACGTATTGACTGACGAACATGAAATGAACAGACCGTACAATGACCGTACGACTTGCGGATAAGAAGCGAAAGAGTTGTCTCGTCTCACTGAACAACGCCGAATGACAACCGGACGTGTTCCGTACTAAACGAATAAATTAAGTATGAATAACGTACAAAACAAATTAGTTACGTACGAGTAGGCACAGAGACAATCGCCAAGGTAAATCCCCACTTGAAAGTAATACCTCATCAAACTTTCCGGTTTGCAAGTTTCATTATAATATTTTTTTAGTGCTAAGAGTTTTGACACCTTGCTCAAAACAGGACAACGTACTTAACGTACTCGAAATGAATTCCCACCGGATGGATAACGAATTGACCGTGTTTCTACCGAATGCATAACGAACATCACCGTACAGTAAAACAGTGTACGTTATTCGTACGTTTTCGTTAATACGGTGATGTGTGACATCGCCTTAACATTAGGTGATATTTTAAGTTCATTTTTAACTTAAATAGGTCAAAATTTTCAATTAAAGTACGGATCATCCTGATACTCTCATATTTCTTGAATCTGTTACTTCTTGTGTGATAATCGGGTAGTTTGGATACAATTTCTACCAAAAGAGTCGAAAAAAGGGATTCTAATAAAAGATGTCAACCAATGATAAGTATTTAACCGAAACAACGGCAGAAAACTGAAGACAAAGGAATTTAAGAACTCAAGTTATTTAATGATTCATCTGGCCCGCAAAGGGGACGGAACTGGTTGATTAAACCAGACGCAACAACCTGCTTAATATCAGCAGATTTAAATCATTAAATTGAATCCTTATGTCATAAAATGGGTTCAAGGGATGCTTCTCCTAATCATGTGATGTTTATACCAATTTCCATTCAACGTGTGCTCAATGACGTTACCAGAGGTGAATCTTTACAGATAAACAAATCGGACCATCAAGATTTTTTTGGTCTTTACAAAATTTGCAATAACTTTTGATTTAGAGATTCAAATTAAACAAAACAAAATTCTTGTAAAAGCCAATGGTCTACTCTATTATATTATTGTAACGTTTGCTCACCATTGTGCTCTGTTCTCTCAAAATAAAAGTTCGAAGTTCGTTGCGTTTTTTGTGGGACAAACATGGGTAGAAAAATCAGACTCTTTGGCACAAATTATATACCTCAATTTTCTTTGTATAATTCTGAATTTGATGAGTCATATATTTTCTTGACTGTGGGTGGAACATCCTTGTCTGAACCAAAGTTAAGTGAACCGCTCCTCCACGCATTCTTACCATTTAGTTATGTGTGTTGTTGTTGGCAAATGTGTAACGTTTTTGGTATACAAAATTACAGTATTTAGATATAATCACACATACAGCTCCTCTTGATACCAGTAATACCGTAATAAGTAGAGATTGTGAGGATTTTTGATATACAAAGTACCAAACGTATTTAATATGTGGCCATATCGAAAGGTACTCTAAGGTCGGCATCTTTAATTACGAGATACGGGCCATTGAAGCTGAGCATAGTCAAAAATCACGTCCAAGGTCGAATTTCTAATTTCATCAGAAACGTTATCTTTGAGGTGTATTCTATCATATTAATCAGGTTCCAACATCCCAAACATAAGACAATTTTTTTAAAAACCGAGATAAAAATCCTTTCTCCCTTCAAGTTTTACCAGTACAGAAATTTTTAACTCGATTTTCTCATAACTATAGTTTTATGAATCTGCCAGACGCATTTTACCAATTTGGATGTAACTTTGCAATCGAACATCCAAAAACCAAAAGCAATGTGTCATTTTAAAGCTAAAAATATAATCCTTAAGACCAAAAATCGATTTTTATTTTGGGACCCTTAAGGTACCTTTCGATATGACGGGTCACATATGTTTGGTTTCAGGTGATATTCTTGCTCAAATTGCCCATAAGGACAATCAAACATGACATGTCAACGATTACTGAACATTGAACTTTCTATATTTTTAACTAAACATCAACATAGAGGGAGAGAATAAACAACAACTTACAAAGTAAACATTACCTTTACTTATTGTGATTTTTTTAAGCTGATCTTTTATTCTGTCTAGTAAAGTTGTTTTATCAGCTTATTTTATTTCTGTAATAATCTCAAAATATATTCTTTGTCACCGAATGTTTACAAGCCTCACACACGTATTAGATACATACATGTTCAGTGTGTCTTTCGTTATTTACCACTTTATTTGACCCTTGTCATCTTTAGACAATTCAATAAACTTAAAATCAATCCCGCTTAATTTCATATTAGTTTTAAGAAAACTAGAAGGCTGCTGACTTGAGTTTTGTTTGTTCTCATCTACTCCATAAAGTAGTGTCTCTTCTCTTAAAACGCTGAATGGTTTACTTTTGCTTTTATCTATTATAACACATTCACTATATCTATCGTGCCATTTTATTGCCAATATTCATTTCTCTCGCCATCACGCTGCGTGCAGAAATTTGCCAGACACATTGATTGATTCATAGAAGAATATTATCAAAATATATCGAAAGACAAGAAATCATTAGATGTCAAAAAATAATTTTCATGAAAGCGGAAATCATTTTTTTAAAGTTGGTATCAATTATTTTTGTATGGCTACTTTAATGGTTTCAAACAACCTAGAAATGCTAAATGCAGTAACATTTGAAGTCGATGTAATTTTTATAAATCAGTTAATTATATAAAAATGCATTTTGATGTCAATTAATATCATCTGTATCGGTTTAAACTTTATATATTATCTTATTTTATGAAAATCCAAGACGATTTTAAATTTTCATTAAGATCTTTACTATTCTAATTAACTTGGTTGAGATAGGTATAACGTTTGAAATTCTCACACAAACATTTATGAGACATGACACATTTCGCCTGCCTTTTAATGCGATAGTAAAAATATATCATTTGGTCATTCGTGTTATAAAGTCAAAAAGTCAAACTATGACGGTAATGTTTTTAAGTCAATTTACGTACGTATTACGACCGACTCAAATTATTATTTTGTTCCTGAAAACTGTTAATTTTGTTTTATTTGTTTAGATTTAGCCAAAAATATGACATCTTTTTATATGTTTAGTGACAAACCACATGATCTAACCAAAAAGAAATATTTGAGGGTGATATAAATTTCTTGTCTCGTGCGTTTGATAAGTTTTAAAGTGAAATCAAAAATATTACACTACTACCACTCACTATAGGCAGCTTGCTGTGTAGGTTTTCTTGTAACAAAAATGAAATGCTGCCATCACGATGCCAACATCAAGTTTTTTTCTTTGCAGTTTAAGTATTCATCATTTACCTGCAAAACCAGCATTCAACAATGGTCTTGATACCACGATATAATTATCTTATGATAAAAGAAAATGATATGGGCAAACTTATAACTATTATCTATAGCCGATTTTTTTTAAATATATCAATTTAACAAGTCTGGATAATTCCACGAATCGAATCTATCAAAATATTTAATTGTCCCATGTTTTACTCATTTTTTACACGTTTACTTCACAGACAATGCACCAAAACGGTGTAGCGGACAATGCTGTTATATCTTAACAAATACTTGCAGTACTTGATGATAATCTTATGATAACAAAAATGGTCAATTAACCAAGAGCACTTGGTAGACTTGTATAGTCAAAAATCATTTTCTCCTCTTTTCGCATATAGGCCTATATTTATGAAATTATTATAGGCCTATATAAAATTGCAAAAAAATTCTGAGGTGGCTGTATGCGAGAGATTTTTTCTATTTCATCTCTTTACTGTACAAAAGGACAACATATTCACCACTAGAATTCGCCATAAATCAAATTTGCAGAATTAAAAATCATTTGATTTCAAAGTTCCGGTGTGTAGAAAATAGTAAATAGATTTATTGCGGCGACACTGCGGCGGTTGGA
Organism: Ophiothrix spiculata; assembly: GCA_000969725.1. Lineage (NCBI taxonomy): Eukaryota > Metazoa > Echinodermata > Ophiuroidea > Amphilepidida > Ophiotrichidae > Ophiothrix > Ophiothrix spiculata. Next base: position 62,799 of record JXSR01S040924.1, on the reverse strand, counting down.
AAATCTAACTATCGCTATATCCCATGGATCATGAATATTCATGTTTAAATATTCATGAGCTTATTAATTTGTTTAATTATATAAATATGAAGGGGTGTGCAACGGAAGATAATTTATCTCACTAAAATGTAACACATTTGCCGTGACAATTTTAGTTGCTGTGACACTCTTATTAGCATAATTTACGTCTCATGCTTATGACGCAAAGTTTAG